>JAVTVY010023679.1:0-92966 GCA_036873755.1 Hanleya hanleyi
AAACAACCCCTCCCCCTCTTTCTAGTCCAAGCCCCTGTGCTGGTTCAATAATTTCAGTCCGTTATGATTCGGGCTGTAATCTTAAACCCACCACCTCCATCCCACCACCCATCCCACAGCCGCCATCTTAAACCCACCACCCATCCCACCACCCATCCCACACGCATGCGCACACCCCCCCAATACCGCCCCAAAACAGGTCGCTGTGACGTCACACGCATGCGCAGTGGGGGGTTGTTGCGTCGAAATGCTCGGTGTATACTACTAACGTCATCTAGTTGTCATGAAATTGTAGTCTATTATTAGACGTTCGCGGGGTTTATTACGTCGAAGTCGTAACCGATTTAATCGCAAGTAAATGTCGATTAGCATTGAAAATGTCCGATACACGAACAGACCCGGATAAAGCGAGTAATTGGGCCACAGCACCATCTGCCCATACATAAACAGACCCGGATGACGCGAGTTGTTAGACCACAGCGCCATCTGCACATAGGCTGTCATGGTATTGTAGTTCACTATTAGACACTGTCGATGTTTCTGGAAGCTTATTGTAATTGTATCTGGGTCAGATCATACGTCAATGCTGTATGTCGTGGAATGATCTCGAATGCCCCGTAGAGTATGAATAGCCTAACATTCAGTGATGGAGGAGGAAATTCAAACAGACTTATGTGAGTGCGTTATACTGTCTTACCTTTGTCTGAAATTACGGACTGCTGGATTGTATACTCCGGTGAATTGACTTTTGGTTGCGGTGTTGTCTACGATATTCAACTGTCGGAGATTGGACATTTACTGGAACTGTAAACGGCTGAGCGGTGTTGGACTATCAAAATACAGAAACGCGATTTCTGCGCGTCGGCACGGACAGTGAGGCGATTTGTGCACGTTAGTACGGACTGTGAAATATACACCGGTATAGCAATGAACAGTAAGACTATATTTCTCATTTATTTGTTGTATTAACCTTACTTAACTTGTATATGATTTAGGTATTGTAAATAAATATTTGTTTGTTAGTCCTTGACTTCACAAATTTTTCTGTTGCGTTTTTTCTATTATCGTTTAAAAACGTAACGAAAATTGGGGGCCTGCCCGCGAGCTTTGTTTACATTATAGCTGCCAGCTGGTCAGTTTTGCAACATAGTTCTCAATTGATACATTGTCTAAATTTGTGAAGTCAGGGAGTACGCTATCAACATGTCATTTGAACCAGCACAGTTCGCTTCAAAGCCTAGTCGGGAGGTATTTGATGAATTACGCAAAGAGGATTTGTTCGCGCTGTGTAGATTCCTAGAAATTAAAGCTAAAACATCTTTGAGAAAGCAAGAAATTAAGAAACTCATTATTAAACATTTTGTTAGCAAACAACTTTGGGATGAAATTGATTTTGATTTAACTGAGGAAACAGCTGACGATTTAGAAATAAGGAGATTAGAATTGCGACATCAGCTGAAATTAAAGAAATTAGAATTAGAGAGAGAGAGAGAGAGAGAGAGAGAGAGAGAGAGAGAGAGAGAAAGGGAAGAAAGACAGTTTCAGTTAGAGAGAGAAAAATTAGAGAAAGAAAGAGACATAGAATTAGAGAGAGAAAGGTTAGAAAAAGAGGAGAAAGAGAAAGAAAGACAGATTCAGTTAGAAATGAAGCATATGGAATTACAGCCGCAACCAAGTCCTCCTACACATGCACCTGTACAATCACAATCAAAATTTGATGCAGCTCGTCAAATACGTCTCGTTCCACCATTTCAGGAAAAAGAAGTTGATAAATATTTTCTGCATTTTGAGAAAATTGTTAAAAATTTAAATTGGCCAAAACAAAATTGGAGTTTACTTTTTCAAAGTGTTTTGATCGGAAAGGCAAGGGACATTTATACTCAATTGACGGTAGAGCATGCATCAGATTATGATACAGTAAAGGATTTAATCTTTAAAGGTTATGAATTAGTTCCTGAAGCCTATAGAAAAAAGTTTCGTAGTTGTGAAAAAGAAAACTCTCAGACTCATGTAGAATTTGCTCGTTCAAAAGAACTGTTATTTGATAGGTAGTGTGCTTCGGTTAAAATTGACAACCAATTTGAAAGCCTTAGACAGCTTATGCTGGTAGAGGAATTTAAAAGGTGTATCCATGGTGATATTAAAACATTTCTTGATGAAACGAATGCCAACACTTTAGATCAAGCAGCACGATTTGCTGATGAATACGCTCTGACACACAAATTATCATTTGTCAATGCTGTTAAGCCAAGTTCATTCCAGTCTAATCTCTCAGGTAACAAACCCAGTTCTTTCTCAAGGCCTAAAACTTTTAACCCCAGCTACAAAGGTCAAAGGTCAAACACAAAGTCTCAGTCACTCACTTTTAACACTCAAAATAAGTCTCCCGTTTGTAGCTATTGTAAAGGAAGGCCATTTAATGGCTCATTGTTTTAAATTGAAAAGAAAACAACAAGATCAAGCCTTTCAAAAGCCCAGTGGTTTCCTCACTTCAAGATCTTTACCCAAGCAGGTTAATGACGTTCATAGTGTTTATGACGTTAAGATGGCCAGTGACACTGTTCCTATTAGTTCTATCAAGGATAAGGTTGACAGTTTTTCCAATCCTATTATGGAGATTTTTGAACCATTTATCCACAATGGTTTTGTGTCACTTTCAAGTGATCTGTCTAGTGCCACTCATGTGAAGTTTTTGCGAGACACGGGCGCGTCCCAGTCTCTTTTGTTGGCAGATACTTTGTCGTTTTCTGACTCTTCATCTGCAGGCAGTTATGTCCTGTTTAAAGGGGTAGATTCTGTAAATTATACACCCGTTCCGCTCCATAACGTTCATCTGTCTTCCGACTTGATTTCTGGACCTGTTACGGTGGGTATTGAAGGTAATTTACCATTTGAGCGTGTTCAGTTACTTCTTGGTAATGATCTTGCGGGAGATAAGGTCGGGGTTAACCCGATTGTAACTGACAAGCCTTGTTTGGATCAGATCCATGATCCAGTTGAAGACGAAATTCAAAGTGTGTATCCTGCTTGTGCAGTTACTAGAGCCATGAGTAAATTGGCTGAGGAGTCTGAAAAGTCTCTTAAAGATGACGTCATCGATGACGTTTGTTTGGCTGACACTTTCGTGTGTTTAAATGATGAGGCTGATAAGCCACATTTTGATAGCAAATTGGAATGTTCTAATGACAAAATTTCAAAATCACAACTGGTTAATGAACAGCATAGTAACAAGGACATTTCCAAGTTGTTTGACAGGGCAGTAGATGAGTGTGATGTAACTCAAGAGCCTGTGTGTTACTTTTCTAAGAATGGTGTTCTTATGCGCAAATGGCGACCGCCAGATGTGTCACCCGATGATCAGTGGGCAGTTAAGTATCAGATTGTAGTACCAAAGTCATATCGTTCAGATAGCCCCAGACTAGCCCATGAAACACGTCTTTCATGTCATTTAGGTGTTAACAAATCATATTACAAAATTCTAAATCATTTCTATTGGCCAAATTTAAAGAAAGATGTTGCGGAATTTTGTGGGTCATGCCACACATGTCAAATGGCAGGAAAACCAAACCAAACCATACCAAATTACAAGCGTCTAGTCCGTCATCCATAATTCAGCCGTCGGCCATTAAAGAATATCCGCGTCCACAATCCAAATTACAAGCGTTTAGTCCGTCATTCATAATCCAGCCGTCGTCCATTAGAGAATATCCGTGTCCATAATCCAAAGACCTATTCCATTTTCCACATAACAGTATTAGCACCAAATTCAAAAGGACAATCATAGTATACATAAACATAGGCTTGTTTCCTGCAAGAGAGAAGCGGTCAACAGTTTTCAATGATGCCGGCAAGACATCATGATGTTACAAAAATATCAAATCCGTATCGCTGATCAGTATTCTTAATCCATAATATTCGTTATAGAGTCATCTAAAAAAAAAGATGTATCTCAGTCACGCTTTGATTGTGACTGTTCATATGAGTACCATGAGGATCTTGAAGTACATGGGTTCATACGGCCCCTAGCCCCGGGTTAAGCGGAATTAGACACAAGTTACGAAACGTAGCGCCATAGATCTTGCACGCTACGTTCGTATTTTGCTATCAGCATGCGATATGTATCGCCAAATTTGAGAAACTTTGAGTGGAGGCGCTTGGTGGAATAGCCCTGTTTTATAAGTTTCTGCAACAATGTTTTGTGACGTTGATTAAAATCGTCACATTTAACACAGGATCTAGCAAATGCTACTAAGCGAGATATGTATACGCCATATGCAGGTCCCACTGGAATATTACTGTCCAGAAAGGGATAGTTTACGATATCGAAATTGTAATCATCTCTTTTGTCACAAAGTCGACGAGAGAGAATGCCCGCTTCATTTTTATAGAGATATAGATCTAAATATGATATGCCTGTAGGGCTATCTGTAGTTTCCTTCAAATCCAGTGAAGGTGGATATATATCCTTCACTGCGTCATTTATATAGCGATTATCCACAGCGAGAAGATCGTCTATATAGCGTTTGGTGAATGAGAAGGAACGGGCTTTGAATGGATCGGTTTTTGAAGCGCGCCTGCATATAGTCATATTCATAAGAGAACAGATACAGGTCAGCCAACAGGGGTGCACAATTAGTACCCATTGGAATACCTATATGCTGCTGATATATTGTGTTGCCAAATTTCACATAGATATTTTAATGAGAAATTCAAGCAACTCTATAAACAAAGAAACATCCCATGAATGATATCTCTTGTATGTAGTAGAGCTAAAGAATGCTTTATGGCTTCCGACATTAATATATCTACGATCAGTTTTCTTGAACACAGATACTATTAATGAACTTAGACAGTCAATAAGGTCCTGATGAGGGATTGTAGTATAGAGAGTCGAGAAATCCCATGTGGATACATGTCTGTACGGTATGTGACCTTTAGCATCAAGTTCTTCCGTAAGACATTTTGAGTTTTTCAATATCCACATACATTCAACGCCAGAGTTCTTAGAAATAATGGCGCAATACCTTTCCCAAAATGCTTTTACCTCCTGAAGGGCCCTCGTCAATAGGGTTGAAAGAAGCTTGGTGGTACGGCTTCTAGAACCAGCTATGAATCTAGCTTTGTATGGTGATTTATGCATTTGGGAGTCCAGTATAGTTTTGGTATGTCGTTATGATTGGTTGAAAGACAAATACCTCTTTCCCTGAAAAACTTTTTGTGATTGTTAAATAAATCTTCCAGAGTAAATGCAGTTTGGGAGTAAGTAGACGTATTTGATGAAGATATGTCTACACTCAATTCTTTAACCAGCACCTGGTAATAGTAATATTTACATATGAATATTATATTATTCGGAGCTTTGTCTGCTGGGACTATGACGAATTTACTCTGGAGATTTGCTAGAACTTCTTGCGAATTGAGGTTTCTCAGAACTTGTTTTGCTTGGGGAAGAGTACTTCTGTCAATATGGCGGATTGTTTCAACGACCTTGCTCTTGGTGAGGTCCAGCCAATCAGCGAGTACTGTAGGTTCAACTTTTTCTCGCTTAGACCAATCAATAACGTACTGTTCCAATGCAGACAGGACTATCTTCTGGTCGGCCTTCAGATTTATTCTTCTTGGCTCTCTATATTTAGGTCCTTTCATCAGGAGTAATTTCAGATCCTTATCACTCACCACATCAAGGTCACCAGTCACAATATGTTTGCATGGTGTATAGATAAAGTTCGACAATTCACAATCACAACTATAGCCTCCTGACGTGTATAAGTTCCAGTCAAACTCCTGGACAGCATTGGAGTAATTGAATATTTTGGTGGCTATAGATTTAGTGTACTTATATGAAATGCAAGGAGGTTCTGTGAACTTAAAATAGTTTGGTACAGCGTTGCGTACCTCTGGATCATTCAGGATTCGAGGTAAATTAATGATGTCCAGTCCTTTATCTAAGTAGTTGAGTTTCAAGAAAAGCCGATCTTGAGAGGTTTCGATTATGTTCACTGGACGATACAACCGAAAATACGCTATATCTTGACATACTTTAATGATTTTTGATGGTATTATATTTCCTGAAGACGCAGATTGTTGTATATCTCTGGCTATTTGATCTAAAGCTCTCAGAGGTAACGCATACAGAACTGTACGTAAGCTATGTATACTATTGGGTGTGTTAGTTAAACCCACTAAGTAATTTAAAGTGATATGATCGTGAATCATCGAACTATTAAACTTTCGCCAACCATGGCTGCGATGTCTCCGTTGATGGGGTTTAAATAGTTGGGTAATGTTGGATATATTTGAACGGCGGTTTGTAGCATTGCCGAACCCACTGACATTATCATTTAAACCAAACGGAAACACTGACCCAAGTTCTAGCATCCAGAATAATTCCCGCTCTCGGATTTTTCTCTCAAATCCAAAAGGGGAATCCTTAGTAGATGGATAGACGACGTCTATGATCTGAATACTAAAGTTATCCCAGCCGTGGTCGGGTCCAGAAAAATGCCTACCTATAAGCAATTGCTTTTTCCTAACGGATTTTCTGTGACCGTTCACCCTAAGATGGAGTCTTTGGGTGGTCTTGCCAACATACTGTTGACCACACAAAGCTCCGAATAATATAATATTCATATGTAAATATTACTATTATCATGTGCTGGTTAAAGAATTGAGTGTAGACATATCTTCATCAAAAACGTCTACTTACTCCCAAACTGCATTTACTCTGGAAGATTTATTTAACAATCACAAAAAGTTTCTCAGGGAAAGAGGTATTTGTCTTCCAACCAATCATAACGACATACCAAAACTATACTGGACTCCCAAAACGCATAAATCACCATACAAAGCTAGATTCATAGCTGGTTCTAGAAGCTGCACCACCAAGCTTCTTTCAACCCTATTGACGAGGGCCCTTCAGGAGGTAAAAGCATTTTGGGAAAGGTATTGCGCCACTATTTCTAAGAACTCTGGCGTTGAATGTATGTGGATATTGAAAAACTCAAAATGTCTTACGGAAGAACTTGATGCTAAAGGTCACATACCGTACAGACATGTATCCACATGGGATTTCTCGACTCTCTATACTACAATCCCTCATCAGGACCTTATTGACCGTCTAAGTTCATTAATAGTATCTGTGTTCAAGAAAACTGATCGTAGATATATTAATGTCGGAAGCCATAAAGCATTCTTTAGCTCGACTACATACAAGAGATATCATTCATGGGATGTTTCTTTGTTTATAGAGTTGCTTGAATTTCTCATTAAAAATATCTATGTGAAATTTGGCAACACAATATATCAGCAGCATATAGGTATTCCAATGGGTACTAATTGTGCACCCCTGTTGGCTGACCTGTATCTGTTCTCTTATGAATATGACTATATGCAGGCGCTTTCAAAAACCGATCCATTCAAAGCCCGTTCCTTCTCATTCACCAAACGCTATATAGACGATCTTCTCGCTGTGGATAATCGCTATATAAATGACGCAGTGAAGGATATATATCCACCTTCACTGGATTTGAAGGAAACTACAGATAGCCCTACAGGCACATCATATTTAGATCTATATCTCTATAAAAATGAAGCGGGCATTCTCTCTCGTCGACTTTATGACAAGAGATGATTACAATTTCGACATCGTAAACTATCCCTTTCTGGATAGTAATATTCCAGTGGGACCTGCATATGGCGTATACATATCTCGCTTAGTAGCATTTGCTAGATCCTGTGTTAAATGTGATGATTTTAATCAACGTCACAAAACATTGTTGCAGAAACTTATAAAACAGGGCTATTCCACCAAGCGCCTCCACTCAAAGTTTCTCAAATTTGGCGATACATATCGCATGCTGATAGCAAAATACGAACGTAGCGTGCAAGATCTATGGCGCTACGTTTCGTAACTTGTGTCTAATTCCGCTTAACCCGGGGCTAGGGGCCGTATGAACCCATGTACTTCAAGATCCTCATGGTACTCATATGAACAGTCACAATCAAAGCGTGACTGAGATACATCATTCTTTTAGATGACGACTTTACAACGAATATTATGGATTAAGAATACTGATCAGCGATACGGATTTGATATTTTTGGAACATCATGATGTCTTGCCGGCATCATTGAAAACTGTTGACCGCTTCTCTCTTGCAGGAAACAAGCCTATGTTTATGTATACTATGATTGTCTTTTTTAATTTGGTGCTAATACTGTTATGTGGAAAATGGAATAGGTCTTTGGATTTTGGACGCGGATATTCTCTAATGGACGACGGCTGGATTATGAATGACGGACTAGACGCTTGTAATTCTTACAGGAAACTAAATAAATACAGTTTGTAGTAGAACAACTAAGATCAACATACGAGTTAACAGAATATGAGTTACCAGTTAACGTGGAACTAAATGAAGCTGAAGTATTAAAGAGTGGACACGTGAGACATCCACGATGTCCACACTTAGAAATTTTGACATTATTACATGTAGAATTCGGTGCTAAACAATCATCAAGCGCAATATTACAAGGTTTGATGTCGTGGCCTTGCTTTGCTGTCAGAAATATATCTGTCATTTGGATTGAAAAAGGTCTTAGTGCATTATATTCCATATAACAGTATTAGCACCAAATTCAAAAAGACAATCATAGTATACATAAACATAGGCTGGTTTCTTGCAAGAGAGAAGCGGTCAACAGTTTTCAATGATGCCGACAAGACATCATGATGTTCCAAAAATATAAAATCCGTATCGCTGATCAGTATTCCTAATCCATAATAATCGTTGTAAAGTCGTCATCTAGAGAATGATGTATCTCAGTCACGCTTTGATTGCGACTGTTCATATGAACACCGCGAGGATCTTGAAGTACATGGGTTCATACGACCCCTAGTCCCGGGTTAAGCGGAATTAGACACAAATTACGAAACGTAACGCGATAGATCTTGCACGCTACGCTCGTATTTTGCTATCAGCATGCGATATGTATCGCCAAATTTGAGAAACTTTGAGTGGAGGCGCTTGTTGGAATAGCCCTGTTTTATAAGTTTCTGCAACAATGTTTTGTGACGTTGATTAAAATCGTCACATTTAACACAGGATCCAGCAAATGCTACTAGGCGATATATGTATACGCCATCTGCATTTCCCACTGGATTATTACTATCCAGAAAGGGGTAGTTTACGATGTCGAAATTGTAATCATCTTTTTTGTCATAAAGTCGACGAGAGAGAAAGCCCGCTTCATTTTTATAGAGATATAGATCTAAATATGATGTGCCTGTAGGGTTATTTGTAGTTTCCTTCAAATCCAGCGAAGGTGGATATATATCCTTCACTGCGGCATTTATATAGCGATTATCCACCGCGAGAAGATCGTCTATATAGCGTTTGGTGAATGAGAAGGAACGGGCTTTGAATGGATCGGTTTTTGAAAGCGCCTGCATATAGTCATATTCATAAGAGAACAGATACAGGTCAGCCAACAGGGGTGCACAATTAGTACCCATTAGAATACATATATGCTGCCCCTCTACAACCAATCCCTGCATTTGAGGAAGCATTTAGTAGGGTGATTATAGATTGTGTTGGTCCATTACCAAAAACAAGGTCAGGCAATCAATACATGTTAACAATCATGTGTGCTTCAAGCAGGTTCCCTGGCGCCATTCCTTTACGGAATATTAAGGCAAAAACTATTGTTAAGGCCTTAGTTAAGTTTTTCACACTTGTCGGCCTACCCCAGTCTATTCAGTCTGATCAGAGATCTAATTTCATGTCCGGAATTTTTCAACGAGTCATGCATGAATTGGGAATAAAGCAGTATAAATCATCTGCATACCACCCAGAAAGCCAAGGCGCATTAGAAAGATTCCACCAGACATTAACATGATTAGAACTTATGATTAGAACTTATTGTTTTGACACTGCGAAAGACTGGAATGAAGGCATACATTTGTTATTGTTTGCTGTTAGAGAGTCTATTCAAGAGTCTTTAGGCTTCAGTCCATTTGAATTAGTCTTTGGTTATACAGTTAGAGGACCACTTAAACTGCTAAAGGAAAAGATCATAGACAGTGATCTTGACTCATGTAGTCTCTTACAATATATGTCGGACTTTCGCACCAGGTTGACTAAAGCACGTGATTTGGCCATGTCAAATTTAAAGTCAGCACAAAAATGTATGAAAATAACCTATGATAAACATGCCCTTAAACGAAGTTTCAATCCTGGTGAGAAGGTACTGGCTTTTCTGCCTATTCCTGGTAATCCAATTAAGGCTAGATATTATGGTCCTTATGTCATTGAAAAGAAATTAAATGACCTTAATTATGTAATTCAGACTTCTGACAGGCGTAAAAACAAACAGTTATGTCATGTAAATATGTTAAAGTTATACATAGACAGAGATAGCACTAACAATAATAATGAAACTTGTGAAGAGCCCATGACAGCGGCGAAATTACAGAACTCTGACATTCTACTTAATATGGATTCCAAGTTGTGTCATCTTGAACCAGCGTGTCAGGAAGAACTTCGAACTCTGCTCAGTCAGTATGAACATTTGTTTCCCGATATTCCCACTCGGACTGGTAAAATTTCACATGACGTAAATGTCGGAGATTCTAATCCAGTGAAGCAGCACCCATATCGTTTGAATTCCATTAAACAAAACTACCTGAAAAAAGAGATTCAGTATTTATTGGACAATGACTTCATTGAACCAAGTAATAGTAACTGGAGTTCACCTTGTATCCTCGTTCCAAAGCCAGTTATAGGATGTGTACTGACTACAGAAAGGTGAACACATTGACCAAAACAGGCACATTCCCTATTCCACGAATTGATGATTGCATTGATAAAGTGGGAAGTGCCAAGTTTTTGTCAAAGTTTGATCTTCTGAAAGGATTTTGGCAAGTTCCACTGACAGATCGTGCGAAGGAGATATCAGCATTCGTCACTTCGGAAGGTCTGTTACAGTACAAAGGCATGCCATTTGGAATGAAAATTTTTCCAGCCACATTCCAGCGTCTCATCAACCGTGTTACTTCTGGTTTGAAAGGATGTGAGACTTACATTGATGACGTCATTGTCTACAGCGATACATGGGATGATACAGAGAGTTCGCGCACTGTTCAATCGGCTGAGTGACGCCAAGCTGACAGTCAACCTTGGAAAAAGTGAATTTGGACACGCACGTGTGACATTCTTGGGTCATGTTGTAGGTCAGGGTCAGGTAAAGCTTGTAGATGCTAAGGTTAGTGCTATCTCGCTATTTCCAAGACCAACATTTAAGAGACAACTGATGCGTTTCTTGGGTATGGTTGGTTACTACAGAAAATGTTGTCAAAAATTTTCAGATATTACTGAACCTTTAACTCAACACTTAAGAAAGAGGGTAACTTTTGTTTGGACCGATGAATGTGAATCAGCTCCTGAAAACCTGAAAGCCATACTCAAGAGCGCGCCAGTTCTTTCAGCACCAGATTTTGATTCACCTTTAAAACTGGCTGTAGATGCTAGTGATGTTGCTGCTGGTGCCGTTTTGTTACAAGAAGATATAGATGGTGTAGATCACCCAAAATGTTATTTTCCACGTAAATTTGACAAACATCATTGTTTGTCTCGCATATAATGTACATATGTTTGTCAACATTTTTGCTGTTGTAATATAGATTTTTGTTTTGCAGTAATGTTTTGAATTGTCAAGAAAGTTCCAAGTTTGAAACTTTCTTTTTTTTAAGAGGAGAAGTGTCATGGAATTGTAGTCTATTATTAGACGTTCGCGGGGTTTATTACGTCGAAGTCGTAATCGATTTAATCGCAAGTAAATGTCGATTAGCATTGCAAATGGCCGATACACGAACAGACCCTGATAAAGCGAGTAATTGGGCCACAGCGCCATCTGCATATAGGCTGTCATGGTATTGTAGTTTACTATTAGGCACTTTCGATGTTTCTGGAAGCTTATCGTAATTGTATCTGGGTCAGATCATACGTCAATGCTGTATGTTGTGAAATGATCTCGAATGAGTAGAGTAGAGTATAGTATAAATAGCCTAACATTCAATGATCGAGGAGGGAATTCAAACAGACTTATGTGGGTGCGTTATACTGTCTTACCTTTGTCTGAAATTACGGACTGCTGGATTGTATACTCCGGTGAATTGACTTTTAGCTGCGGTGTTGCCTATGATATTCAACTGTCGGAGATTGGACATTTACTGGAACTGTAAACGGCTGAGCGGTGTTGGACTATCAAAATACAGAAACGCGATTTCTGTGCGTCGGCACGGACTGTGGAGAGATTTGTGCACGTTAGTACGGACTGTGAAATATACACGGGTATAGCAGTGAACATCTCATGTATTTTTTGTATTAGCCTTACTTAATTTGTATATGATTTTAGCATTGTAAATAAATATTTGATTGTTAGTCCTTGACTTCACAAAAGTTTTCTGTTACTTTTTTCTATTATCGTTTATGACGTAACATAGTACATCCGAATCTCTCAAAGACATGGCCTATGAAAGCAGGACTGCGTTCAGGTCCGTATCGTTCTGTCGAATGACGGGTATTTCCAAGGCATGGCTAAATCGGCAAAGGCCACTTGGACGTTGGATTGAAAATGGCTGTCAGAGACCAATTAAAACATCGGACGATTTTCTAAAAACTTATTTGTACGGGAACAGTAACTATGTATACGTATATAATATATGAGAAGGCGATCACGAATATGGGGAAAACAGGTTTTTAAGGTCAGGTGGTTTCATCGCCAGCTTGAAAAAATGTTTCATGAAAAGGCAAGAGTACTAGTCCATGTGGTTAATTCGTTCAATTAAGACCAATGTCGAAGATTTTCATTCACCGAAGATTTCGCTCTTTAATATGTACGGTTGTACCGAAATGTCACACATACTAGACGAAATTCATTTTTGTCTTAAAAGGAAATACCTCCTTCCTCCAGAAACTGTTTTTGTTTGTTGAATATATCTTTCAAAGTAACTCAAGTGCAGAAGTACGTCGACATAGAAGTAGGTGGTAATAGTAATATCTACATATAAATATTATATTAGTTGAAGCCCTGACTGCTGGAACAATAACGAATTCACTTAGGTCTACATGAACTTCTTTCACTTTGGGGTCTTTGTTCTGTTTGAGGAAGCGTATTTCTGTTGGTGTGACGGATAGTATCACAAACCTTGTCATTGGCAAGGTCCAACCAGTCCTCTAGTACTGTAGGTTTCCCCCTGAATCACTTAGGAATTATCTTTTGTTGCATGCCTCTCAACTGGCCGTTCTTTAAAGGTTGTAAGCCTACTGGCCCTCCTACATCTGTGAATGCATTGGTTGCCAATAGGGCTCAGAACTTGAGCCGTAATGGACAAAAAGGATAATAGATTAAATGGAAGCAAGTTCGACAGAATAGCCGACACGCACTTTGGAACATTCATGATAGATCAAAGAACTAGCAGTAGATACCTAGATCGAGTAACAGTGATTAAGATCACACGAACCCCATCTGAACACCCAGTTGGCACGCTGGTGGCACGCTGGGACGGCAAAACTTGATTCATTTCACATTCTCCTCTTTCTATCTGATTTCGAAGAAAATGCAGATGTTGTTTCAAAAAATCTTTTGTGTATCAGGTCAAGGTTGAAAATACACGGGAGTCCCACTGAGCAAAGCCGATATTTTTCATACACTTTCTCTCATCATTTAACAACAGCAATCAAGATTTCAAGCCGGACATCAGATTTCGCGAAATGATGGCTACGTCCTACAGCGAGTGGGAAATCGTGGTAATTCTCAGTGGGAGGTTGTGTCCTTTCTCACGCGATGAGATATACAGATACGAAGAACGTCTATGTTGGATTCTATCGCGACGGAATAACATTGCTCCTTTGGTTTCTGTTCTTTTCCAGTTGTATTGTTATTAGAATGTGTCAACGTCAGTTATGATACATAATTATTCCCATAGGCTAATTAAAAATGCTCAGACGAATATAACGAGAGAAGAAAATATGGGACTAAATGGGAGGATTTGTTTGTACACCAGATAAAACCTTCCGTGACGGAAGTACATTGGGCAGACACGTACTCAGATTACCTTCATTTTCTTTGAATACAGTTGAATTATTAATATCCAATTTGCCCGCTGTGGATCATAGTTATTATAATGGTTTCAATTATCACAGAATAATTGCGCCAGTGATCCATAGACAGTTTCGGAATTACATTTTGGTGGGGTGACGTAGTTTTTCACTTTCCAAAATTTCTTTTCATCCCGATGACAAAATTTTGTATAACTGTCAAAAGAAAAGTTGGAAATATATCATCACATATCGGACAATGTGAGAAGGGCCAATTACATATAAAAAAATATGACAGTGACGAGTAATGAACATAGACACAATATATGATATATTAAACCCCTTCCCAAATTCGTTTTTTCTCTCGTTTTTATGCCAAATTCACACAATTCATGTTTTATATCATCTTCGCAAGTCCAGGTGAATCCTAAATCCTCACAGAGAGTTTACCTGGACATTTTTGGTGGTTCGAATGAGTTCTTGAGTCTTTGCCTGCATTATACAATCTCGTACATTTCATCTCCCGCAGTTGCTATGAATTAGCATATTGGTATCCCAATCCTGCGGTTTATGCTTTGACTGATTTCGATTTCAGCTTGACATCAAAGTAGTTATGCCAGCAATGAAATCCAAATCTATCACATCTCATACCTCGCAGCGCATTGGTCTGATAAGCTTGCTTAGCGCGTTCACTGGTTGGGTTGATTTAGAGGAAACCCCTAGATCCATTTATATCCAGACATGCTATGGGCAACTAACCGAGTCAGTGTATCGATCCTAACAGATCGATCGATAAACTGGCTCGCGAGGATGGTTTTATACATGACCGGTCTCTCGACAGGAGTAGGTAAGGAACACATCAGTATAGACCTCAGGTCCGTCCATCACCCAGTGCCAGAGATCCCCTTATACTTACGTGTACTAACAAATTATGTCATCACTGTGTGGCATTTATCACCAAGTTTGGTGAATGGAGTCGCCTGCGCTAAACCGACCCCTGCACTAACTGGTGATATTTATCACCAAGTTTGGTGAACAGAGTCGCCTGCACTAAATCACCCTCTGTAGTAACTGGTGATATTTTATCACCAATTTGGAGAATGCAGTCGCCTGCACTAAACCGGCCCGTGCATGAACTAGTGATATTTGTCACCAATTTGCTGAATGGTGCCACCTGCACTAAACCAACCCCTGCACTAAATGGTGATATTTATGACCACGTTTGGAGAATAGAGTTGTCTGCCATAAACCGGCCCGTGCACTAACTGGTGATATTTATCACCAGTATTGGTGAATGGAATCGGTTGCACTAAACCGGCCCCTGCAATAAATGGCGATATTTATCACCAAGTTTGTTGAATGGCCTCGCATGCACTAAACCGGCCTCTGCACTAATTGTTGATATTGATCACCAGGATGGTGAATGGAATAAAGCGGTCCCGGTGCTAACTGAATGGAATCGCCTGCACTTAACCGACCCCGGCATAACTATAGTGACATTTGTCACCAAGTTTGGTGAATGGAGTCGCCTACACTAAACCGACTCCCTGTATTAACTGGTGATATTTCGAAATCACCAAAAACAACTAGACATTAAATAGAGTGGGGTCAGCGGTTGCAGTTCGGTATATCAATATTTGATATTATCGCTGTCGTATGCAGGTTTATTGTGAAACTGATATTTGGAATACCACACTAATCACTATAGGCAACTCCAAATAAAATATATTGAACATTCACTTGTGGAGCTTCCATCAATTTATTGTTTTCCTCGATCATGCAAGTTTGGTTCCGATCGATTTCCGTCTAAAAATTGCTTCCAATAATTAGTCTATAACATTGAAACCTACATCAAATCGTTAAACCTTCATTTAAAATCTGACAGTTCGGAAGAAAAACGTGTTTTAATTAAAAAATCAATCCACTAACTCAATTTTAAAATAATTGTTTGGTAAGGTATGATTTGACCCTAACCTGTTAAACAAAGATTCTCATATTTCTCGATAAAATATAGTGATGCCTGTGAGATTTTTAACTTGGTTGTATACGTATCTTCTTGAGTCTGTTATGATCTGGATTCGTGTGGAGTTTTATGGGTTTTGTGTCTCTAATGCAGTTCCTTTTTGTCGGTCAGTTTTTGTATTGTCGGATGCATGTTGTACAAATCACCCATCACAGCGCCATTCTATTGGACAGTAAGTAGTTGAAGGAGTTTATCGTGTAGTCACAGTCGACCTGCTCGTATTCAGCTGTTCGGTGATATTCACTGAAAAAGGTATAATAATTAGAAATCGGTCATTAACCGGAGTTGTGGGACTGCGATTTGGATGAAAGGAAATGACCCTTCTTATAGCATCTTAAAATCTTCAAATGATTTTGTTAGTCGCTTGTTTTGATCCTTTCTTCTAGATAGATTATCTATTACCATACCTTACTGATATAGCATACATGGCCATGCTTTCTATCAAAGAAATCAAGGTACTAAGGGTTTAATTAACACACTTGCTTGCGCATTACGGTTCTTTGCTCAACAGACATGATCCTGTATTCATTCCCTTTAGATTGGCATACTTCAAAGCATACCTTGTCGATGGAATCTCTCAGAACAACGAGTCCCATTTACATCCATTCTTATACTATCGATTCTTTTTCAGTAGCTCAGAAAATAACTGTACTGATACTCCTCATTTTGTGAAGCGAAATTAAATAATGATGAACATGGGTCAATCTCTCTCAATCTCTCTATTCGGACTGGGTGAAAGCTGGTTAATAAATATTGGATTTGACGATGTGACACCACAGCATTTCAAACAATCTAGCTAAGCTACTTTATTTATTCTCCATACTGTTCACAAATAAGGTACATCGATATTTGATTTGACAGCTGATATTTATTCTCCATACTGTTCACAAATAAAGTACATCGATATTTGATTTGACAGCTGATATTCATTCTCCATACTGTTCACAAATAAAGTACATCGATATTTGATTTGACAGCTGATATTTATTCTCCATACTGTTCACAAATAAAGTATCGATATAGTGATCAAACTACCAGTTACAATCAGTAATACATAATAATAACGACATCTGGACCTAGTTATGGTTATCTATATACATACTTTTTATACATAGTAATATCCCGCATGTGGTTACGTAAATTAACATACAAACATTGGGACGCTGATATGGCCGTATATTTGCCCCGGGACAGTTTATCGCAGAAAACACCTCTACTTATATAAGTCCCACACCATTCCACCCCATCACTCTAACACGCAGTCCCACCTCATCCAACTACTCTGAACAAAGACAAAAGGCTTCCACTCATTCTGGCTTTGAACCCTTGTAATAATCTTAACAATAATAAAAGTCTTCCGATTTTCATTTTGATAGCAAAAACTGTATGAATCCCTGTGTACCTGTTGACTGTATGTCTCTTCCTGTCTGTGATCAAGCAGATTCCGAAGATGAGGATGGGTGGATGGCAATCCAAACAGCCTTGTGATATGAATAATACGTTTCATGGACACCAAATTGTATATCTGTGATCACAATGTGCCCAAAGGTGATGGTACGATAAGGCGGGATTTTGGCCTATACGTGGTGCGGTTGAAATCGAAAAACTAAAATGTCCTAAAAATAGTTATGTTTTAATGTAACGACAAGAGAAAATGTAAGTACACAATATGTGAAAGTTTCAGTGCGATTGCGTTATTATTATTGTTATCACATGAAACTGAAATCCACACCTTGTGCTATTTCGTGAAAAAGTGGTCTAAATCGAGTCCTTCAGACACGCATTTAGACGTGAAGGACCCCTTGGACCAAAACGCAATTTAACCTGGTGTTGTGTGGTAACATTATATCCCCACTGCTGGAAGATCTTTTTGGTCCAAGGAGTCCTTCATACTAAAAAATGAAAAGTTATGATTCATAAAGTTTGAAGTTTTCGTAAGTAGATTAAAGTGACAAAATAACCTGTTACAGCTGTTCGTATGTCGTGGTGTAGTGGATACGCACGTTGGATCACAAGCGCCTCGATATTTTCTTTTACCGAGTTCGAATCCCAGGAGGGCAACATGTGTGACCTCGACAAGTTATTTCAATCTTTCTCATTTTTGTAAAAAAAAATTACATTCAGTATATCTGAAATAAGATTTTAGGCTATCAGTATGAACCAATTAAAAGTAAAATAAATATTGTTTACCGATGACACTATACCGTAAGACCCATTCTCACGGTGCGATTTGTAGTAACAACTTGTAGCGTACAACTCAGTTGCATCGTGAGAACACTTGTGCGATTTTAGTCGCATGCTACAAGTCGTATGGAATAGGGCAGGTCCTATTTCATGCGATTAGTTGCATGCTACAAATCGGGGGATTCCCCAACCGAGTTGTTACTACAAATCGCATCGTGAGAATAGGCCTGTACGGGCTAGTCAAAAGTTGAAATCGAACGATGAGTCGCTCCGTTGATTGACAGTTGCCGCCGACGACAAGTTGTACATTGCATTGTGATTGACAGATGGAGAGAAGAAATGTACATTCCTATGAGTCGGCTGGCTGTGGGCAAAAACCCCGCCTTACAATACTCCTTTGATAGGCTTGTGGTAGACCACCCAGCAATGCTACTCTCTGGCTACAACGGTTAGGCCAACCTCCCCACAGCGCATGCTCCATTTCGCAGGCTCCAATAACATCCCTGCCTCCAATAGCGGAAGTTGACCTTTACTACGTTGCTATGACGTATAGGGGAAACCAACCAACGCAAGGTTCAGTTTGAATCCGACCAAACGACTCCTTTAGTGTTGCACATGAGCGAACTACTTTTCATATGCTCTGTCCAGATAAACAGGGAAAATTATCTCCAGATAATTCTTTTTAACGCTAGGTCAACGGAGGTATTATGCAGACTTGAAAAGTAATCAAAATTTTCGTTAAACATCTATTTTACTATATATGATGTCACTTCCGGCGATGTGCGTGAAGGCCCCGAATCCGGTCCAAAAATCTGACTGGTGGCTGGGGTGTTATTAGACCCCCAGCGAGGTGGTTGCGGTTAGGCTTCTATCGCGTTCAGATATATGGACATTTTGCGTGACGTTGCCATGGAAACCATAAAAATCACTGTAATGTACTCAAATTCAATAGGTTTGTGGTTGACCACCCAACAATCCTGCATGCCAAATTTGAAGTCCCTGTCTGAAACGGTTTACTTCTAACACGTTCACAGCCTCATATGAACATTTTGCGTAGTGTTGCCAGGGAAACAACAAAAATCATCACAATGTGGCCAAATTCTGGCTTGTGGTTGACCACCCAGCAATCCTGTACACCAAATTTCAAGTTTCTAGGGGCAACGGTTTGGCTTCTAGACCGGTCACAAGAATTGTTCATGACTGACGACCGGGCGACCGACCGGACGTACATGCCGACGACAGGGGCTGAGGGGTAAACACTGATATCAGACTACAAAATATATAGATAAAACTGATATCAGACTACAAAATATATACATAAAACTGCTATACGAATACAGAATATATACATAAAACAGACATCAGACTAAACGGCAATCTAGGTAGACCAAGATGGTGAATCAGAGGAATACTATCTAGACGTCACGCAATGAAAACTTCGTGCGAAATGTTCGCCGATAGTCTACGAGATCTCATAATAAGCCAATCACGACAATTTCTACCTTTTCTCTCTGACAATGATTGAAGTTTAGTTCACGGAGATAAACATGTTCGCACGGCACAATCTTTTGATATTTTCTACCCCCTAACAAAGCCAGACTTTTCTGTGGGAGTAAACTGTTTGACCGTTACAGTTTGTTCCGTGGTATTACAACTGAGTTTTCTGAGTTTTCATTTTATTATGCAGTAAAATACGATTTACGTTGCTCGGATCAATCCATCACCCGAAATTGTGTTTAAATTCGGAGATTTTTACTATCTTGTCTCTGAAAATCTATGATCAATAAATGTTCTTTACTCGAACAGGATCGCATAACGGGTCATCACACCTCGAATATGAAATACCATTGAAAAGATACATACCGCACCGTAGTATACCGGATATAACACAACAGAAAAGGTTACACACAGCCAAACACTGACATAAAAGTCAGTATATCCGCAGTATAAATGTATCACATAGCTAATGTCCTTGATTTTAGTATCTCGTAGTGAAGGTCAGTGCTACAATTACTCCCTATTCTTGATTGCACGTTCTTTCTTTGTCCATATGAATAGCCATAATCAAGGCTTGATTGTTTGTCCATATGAATAGCCATAATCAAGGCTTGATTGTTTGTCCATATGAATAGCCATAATCAAGGCTTGATTGTTTGTCCATATGAATAGCCATAATCAAGGCTTGATTGTTTGTCCATATGAATAGCCATAATCAAGGCTTGATTGTTTGTCCATATGAATAGCCATAATCAAGGCTTGATTGTTTGTCCATATGAATAGCCATAATCAAGGCTTGATTGTTTGTCCATATGAATAGCCATAATCAAGGCTTGATTGTTTGTCCATATGAATAGCCATAATCAAGGCTTGATTGTTGTCCATATGAATAGCCATAATCAAGAATAGCTTGATTGTTTGTCCATATGAATAGCCATAATCAAGGCTTGATTGTTTGTCCATATGAATAGCCATAATCAAGCGATTGTTTGTATATGAATAATGGCTTGATTGTTTGTCCATATGAATAGCCATAATCAAGGCTTGATTGTTTGTCCATATGAATAGCCATAATCAAGGCTTGATTGTTTGAATAGCCATAATCAAATATATGAATAGCCATAATCAAGGCTTGATTGTTTGTCCATATGAATAGCCATAATCAAGGCTTGATTGTTTGTCCATATGAATAGCCATAATCAAGGCTTGATTGTTTGTCCATATGAATAGCCATAATCAAGGCTTGATTGTTTGTCCATATGAATAGCCATAATCAAGGCTTGATTGTTTGTCCATATGAATAGCCATAATCAAGGCTTGATTGTTTGTCCATATGAATAGCCATAATCAAGGCTTGATTGTTTGTCCATATGAATAGCCATAATCAAGGCTTGATTGTTTGTCCATATGAATAGCCATAATCAAGGCTTGATTGAGAGTTAAGGCTCAAGAATCTCCATCAGGCTTCCAACATATAACAATTCACAATTAACTCCATACCGGTACCTTGAGTTAAAGAAATATTTTTCGAACATGCCAAAAATTAAGCTTTTGAGAAGAGCTGAGAGAATAGAGATCTGACTGGATTAGTCTAACACATGCTGAGCAAATGATCAAGTAATTAACTTTAACAAATAATATTGAAAACTCAAAATTAAATCTACTCAGTATGGCGTCACCGTATCTAACTTGGTTTAAGAAATTATTGGCCATAACTTGAAGACAAATTCGCCTCATTCTCTGCTCGTTTTCTCCTTTAAACGTTTTATCATGTTTTTTTCGAATGGGTAGGGTACCTATGCTATTGAGCGTAAAGTCATTAAATATGAACACAGCGCTGTACATACCTGTATGTAAAACTAAATAAGTGGGCCTCTTTTTTCCTAGTTTGCCTCCGTTTCAAACTTATCCAAGGTTTATTTGAAGTTGAATACTTTTGAGAACGTTTTTCGGGGTTGTTTGAATTATTGAACTTGTAACTATCATGAACTTGTAACTATCATGAACTTGTAACTATCATGAACTTGTAACTATCATGAAATGATTTACAGCAGGATATTAACAAATAATGATGCATAATTTTCGTTTTGTATACCATATTATAAGAATCTAAAAGGTAAAATATTTTTGATAAATAGAAGTTATTAGCGAGGAAATGCGAAGAATAAATTTTCACAAACCGCTCCATTTATATTAAAATAATTCAGATGTAGTCATTCAAAATTCTAATTACCTGAATGAACGGCTTTCAGAAAATATGTAACTCATTTCGCTGAGTCTAATTATAGGAATTCAATTGAATAAAACTGATAAGGTATCAGAATGGGGTCCGTCAAGGTTCCTGGGTCCTTTATGTGCTATACTTGCTAATTACTTGCTGACGTGTAGTGTTTCTCTCTGAGTACTCCGGCTTTCTCCACCTCTAAAACTGGCTGTCCCTATATGAGTGAAATAACGAGCGTGACATTAAACATTGTGAGGAGTTTTTGTCAAGTTTGACCAGTAATTTACGAGTTGTTGACTCTAACAAGCTTTCCTAGTCAATATCCACAAGCCAGTATTGATCAGCATGCAAAACATTCATTTGTAAATCGAAGCAACTTGAAATGGTCATCAATTTTCAAGGAAGATGTCTTATACGGAGTAGATAATTATTGTTACTTGGGGAAACTTGGACAGATAAAAACGTTTCTGGCCAAACAGATTGATTCTGTGATATTTACCGGACTAAACGTTACTTTTCAGAGGATTACCTATTTCAGTGAGCCTATCTGAACCAACATATATTCTCTATTTTAATGTAGAGGGTACCGTATGCGAAACCTGGGAAGGTCAGTGTGAATCGAACTCACATTTTGCGTGATAAAGTGATGACGGATACCTGCTCGACTCATTGCGGGATCACTGTGGCTGCACTGCATATGTTGCGTTTAGGCGACGAATGCCACCGTTTGACGTAGCCTCAAAAGCGAGATATTTTCGGAATTTTCCAAAATCACAGCTTCTGTTCGCATTGAGCACACAGGGGAACATCCATGATGTCTACACGATCCACCATTCACATTGAGCACTCAGGAGAACACTCCTGTCTACATGATTCACCGTTCGCACTGAGCACACAGGAGAACACCCATGATGTCGACACGATCCACCATTCGCATTGAGCACTCAGGAGAACACTCATGTCTACATGATTCACCGTTCGCACTGAGCACACAGGAGAACACCCATGATGTCGACACGATCCACCGTTCGCATTGAGCACACAGAAGAACACCCATCGTGTTTACACGATCCGCCGCGTCCCAGAAATGATCCTTAGAGCCAAGATATTAGGATTTACAATTATAGGTGAAGGCTCTAAATAAACTAAATTTCATTTAAAAAATCCATTATAATGCGTGTCTTGTGTATAGATGCTTCTTTTATCGAAGCGCATAACTGCCTTCCAGTGTTGCGCGGAGCTACCAAATTCTCCGCAACAGATTTCTCAAAGACACTGTTTTGCCATTTTGTTGCGTATGCATACTATTCAGGCTCGGACAAATCCCTTGGAAACACGATCAGGATCAATACACATCCGTCGTGCAAGATATCGAACACAATTCCCAACACCATATTCGTGAAGATCGCATCTAACAGAATCAAAACGCTGGCCTCACACGATCGCGAGTTGTCATTGGTGCGGACGATGGACTGTAGTGTGCTTTTTCACTCTCCTTCCTGGACTACCGGTATGTAACACTTTCTGAGACATTCAGTTCTCAGCGGATTTTCGAAGCCAGACCCCAGGCTTCTTTATCACTAGATCTGAAACCAAAAGAACGTTGATATCAGAAGCTGGGCAGTGTAGTAGCCACATGGGATGTTCACCATGTGAAGCCGAAACAAATGGAAGTGAAGTTTGTAACAGAAATGGACAATATCCCGATTAGTGGACGAGCAGATCTTTTGAGTATCATATAGCACGACGTTGTACAGCAATAGTTGACGTTTGACGTGAAACTCAACTTACTGCGAAACAGTTAGCAACCGCAACGCGCCCGCAGAAAATATAACCATTGTCACTTCATCCCCAAAAATTCGTTTTAGGTCGCTTTGCGATTAGTGAAATGCCATGCGTTAGAATATTAGAAGAGTTCCAGAATAGGTAAAATGTAAACTGCCATCATAGCTAAACAAAATAAGAAATCAGTGGGAGAATCAGGAATATCCGAGAATCAATCACAGAATCAACCTACCAGAAATGTCGTTGTGCCCAAATTTGACAATTTTCCTGATGCACCCTGTCGAAGAATATAACGTGGTGTCAGATGAAATTTCAGTGACCCTCTGACTCCGAACGCACACTACATACTAGTATAACGATCTTATGGTCCGCCACACATCCTCACCCACGGCGAAAATTCTTACCACATTTTCAGAGTT
Organism: Hanleya hanleyi; assembly: GCA_036873755.1. Taxonomy (NCBI): domain Eukaryota; kingdom Metazoa; phylum Mollusca; class Polyplacophora; order Lepidopleurida; family Hanleyidae; genus Hanleya; species Hanleya hanleyi. The sequence continues at coordinate 24,227 of JAVTVY010023679.1, forward strand.
CTTTTGTATACCACATGATCAAGCTACCACGACCGTTCCAGTGTTACGGGCACTGTTGGATGATGCCCGATACTATGCGCAGTGAACGCGAATACTATTTCAGTCCTAACCTGTCTCAAATGTTTTAAAACAACGCGTAGTTATACTTTTGTTATATCCCATATCTCTTTGTAAAAACTGGGATAGTTAACATTTCTCTTACTCTGTTGATTGGATTGACTCGATTCTCGTCATCTTCTGACATAGAAGTGTCCTCAAAATGCCTCTGTATGCGTCTCTGTACCTCTTGTTTACGAGACCGTAGATAATCGGGTTAATGGCGGAGGAGGTCCAGATGAACACGAACACAAGAACGTGCATGTACCAGGGCACATCAACGCCAGCCATGGCTAGAGATTTCACAATCACTTGTGGCGTCATAGTTGCCATGAATACCAAGTAGACCATCGCCAACATACGAGAGAGTCTCGCCTCTGTCGCCGTGTTGTTGCCCGCGGTGCCCAGCGACCCGGCAGTTACGCCCACTCGGCGTCCACTGGCCAGCACAAACAGGACGATGTGGATATAACATACGGTCATCAGCACAAATGGGACAAGTATCAGGATGAGGATACGAATCAGCAATAATACGAATCCACCAATAGTCCCACATTGTCTCTCGTCTGGGTCGAACCCCAAGTGACCAACGACCCCGATCATCGTGGGGAATGTCAGGATAACAGGAATGAGATATACGGCCACCAGAGTACAAGTCACAGTCCTCTTAGAACTAATCATGCGGTATTTCCCGGACAAGACAACGGCTACATACCTGTTGATAGCAATTGCCCCGGTACTCAAAATGGAGGACCCTAACAGCGTGTTGCTCAACGTGGCCACTAGCCAACATAGTTCTGGGAAGGTGGTCCAGCGTCCCACGACGTACGTATGTAAATGAGCAGGCACTACCACCGATAGGAACAAAAAGTCACAGCAGCTCAGACTGAGGACCATGAAATTGGGGGCCGATCTCAGTTGTTTGGTCAGTGATATGGAGAGAATCACTAACAGGTTACCAGGAATCCCAATCGCAATGAGAGCATAGGAGACATAGGCTATGGTTTGGTAGATGACCTGTCTGCTTGGTTCATTCTCTGGTAGTGAGGTGACGTTATCTATAGTTACATTCATCATATATCATAGAACGATCGGTAGATAGGGGATCTCCACGATGTCTTTCTGCCTAACGTCTGATCTTAGAAGGCGTCAGAAACGAAATGCATCCGCGTATTGTGATGGTTATAAGAGCTAGATGTTAGAGATGTGAGGGTAAATGTATATGTGATATATACTGTTTTCAGGTAAATAGTCATGACGGGGCGCCCCGCCTTCAATTATGGAACCTCGATAAAAATATATATATTTACTGTCTATATTAACTGTTGATCACTGTTATACCCCGCCTTAAACCTTAATTCTCTCTCTCTCTCTCTCTCCTATACCCCGCCTTGAATTACGTTGATTGACTGCACCACGTGAGTGATATAGAGAATCCCGTGTATGTACAGATAATACTCAGTGTCCTTTCACACTAATTGTATCGGATGTAGCTGGGGATGATGAAGTGAACTCCCTGATTTTCCGTTCATGATATTTATAAAAATCACAATAGATTGATTTAGCCAGCAATAGCGATTTTTAGATGTCGAAGCGTTTAGGTATGGCGTGTGAGAATATTGCACGATGATAATAACACCATTTCTGCAGAACGTTGCTGAATTAATATGGGAATAATTAATATACCGGTAGTGGTAGTTCTGAACGGTAAGTATTTCACCAATTGATTGCATTTGAAGAAATTACCGACGGCGATAATAAATCGGTTTGTGATGGAGTGTTACAACTTAAAGTTATCGATGATATTTCAAATCCTCTTTGGAAAGACTCATTTTCTGCTTGGAAACAACTGCGTGCCAAACTTACCCCAGATTGTTTGGACAAACAGCAGATTAAAACAGTCAATTTTTACTAAAAACTGGTTAAGAAATGGTATTAAATACGTACGTGATATTGCCAATTTACAATGAGAATCTTTTTAATTAAAAAGAAAATATAGTATCAAAGGAACATTTTCATATTATACACATTTATTAAAATCGATTGCGAATCATCGAAGGATAAATTGACAAGAAGTTCCAGCTATATTGACACGCATTTACCAGTTCTAGGAATTGAGAAAAAAATATGGGCTATACTGGGTCCAATGTGGGGGTACTATGTAATTTGTAGAGCCATAAGTAGTAACCAAAGGGGATTTCGAGCCACATTCGCCTCACTGCGCATGCGCAGGAATTGTGGAGTGGGTGTGCGCGGGAATGTTGTGCGCAGGTATGACGATTTTGTGGCGGTTTTGTGGCGGTGTGCGCAGGAGTGTTGTGGGCAGGTATGACGTCACTTCCGGTCTGCGTGAATCGGGCGTGTGTATTCCTCCGCGGTGATGCGGTCTAGTGGTGATGCGGTCTGCCTCCGCGGACAGAAAGTAGTCCGCAATTCTCCGGCAATCTTCATGGGCGAGAGGGGTCCCTAGTGTACCGATTGGGTCGAGTGAGGTATCAATGTGACGCATATGTGAGGGAGCATCTGATGGGCTGAGTGTGGGGTTGAAATATCGTCATTCTGCGCATGCGCGGTGGACAAAGGGTATGGAAATAGCCGTTTTGGGGTCTAGGTATCAATGTGAAGCATTCGTGAAGGGGCATCCGATGGGCTGGGTGTGACGTGGCACTGACGTCATTCTGCGCATGCGCGGTAGACAAAGGGTATGGAAATAGACGTTTTGGGGTTTAGGTTGGCCCCTATTGGTCCGATGGAGTCGAGTGAGGTATCAATGTGAAGCATTCGTGAAGGAGCATCCCAGGGGAGGGGTGTGACGTGGAACTGACGTTATTCTGCGCATGCGCAGTATACCAAGTATATGGAAATAGACATTTTGGCGCCGACATGGGTCACTAGTGGTCCGATGGAGTCGTCTGAGGTCTTATTTCGAAGCTCTCGTGGAGGAGCATCCTAGTGGACTTATGGTTCGTCCGTGTAGTCTGCGCATACGTAGTCTGGCCGTAGTATAGAAAGCAGGCATTTTGGGGGTGCGTGGCAGTGTGTTTGACCAACCCCTATGGGTCCGTGGTTGTGGTTGGGTGGTGTGGGATGTTCGCACAGACGTCACTTCCGGTTTCACAAAAACTACCTCCGAACCCAGAAGAGTTCCAATTTTTCCTTAGACGTAGGGTCCGGATTTTCCATCCGGCCCGGCCCGGCCGCAGCGGGCGCGCGTGGGTTATCCGGATTTATCCGGGCGAGCGGGCGAGCGGGCGGGTTAAACGACCGGACGCATGCGCGGCATCACCGGTAGTGCGCGAGTGACACATCCAGATCAAAAGGTCAAAGGTCACATCCAGTTCAAAGGTCTCCCTCTCGGCAATGTTCGGCAACAATGTTGCGGCATCGATATACAGAGCTTCAACACAAAAAGCGGATTGTAAGTTAACCTGGGAAGGATGGGCAGTTCCATTTGGACCAATCAGCGGTCGAGAAAAAGAGCTAATGAGCGATCGATAAAAGAACCAATGGACGGGTACTAGAATTTCACGTCTGCGCTTACATCCGGATACTAGGATGCTTTCGCCTACGTCCGCGCCTACATCCGGGTACCTACTACGTAGGTGTATAAAAGTGGGAATTTTTAGGGCATTGCTGCATTCATTGGCCTGCTTGACCTGACCAGCCTGAGCCTGCCTGACCAGCCTGAGCCTGCCTGACCAGCCTGAGCCTATCTGACGAGAGGAGCTACTTGCCTGAGCCTCACCAGCCTGAGCCTGCCTCACCGGAGCTATACCATGAGACGTTTAGAAGATTTTCCAGGGGATCCAGGCACTAACCAATCAGAATAGTACGTATCACGGACTACACCCGTAGAGCTACGTCTAGGCGCGCATGTCTGACATGGTCTATAAAACACGTCCCTCTGGATCCCACACCCCCATTCCTACGGTTACACAGCCATGACGGACACCCATCCCTATGCGACTCGCATTTTACAGCATGCGACCGTGGTTAATTCACTCAAGGGTTACCGAGCAGTGGTTCGGTTCATGTTTGCAGATGGCGACGACAACGAGGGGCGACGCTAGATCCTGAAAGAGTTCACAGAAGCGGTCCTCGACAGAGTGCACACGATGGAGAGGTGTGCTATCACTCACCACTACTGGACTATGACAGCCATCCTTGATGCCCAGATTATGGATCACGAGCGCTCACGCCGGAACCAGCTACGGCTGGTTGATCTAGTAATGGTCTGTGCCCATATGACCCTGACGCTGTGGCATTGACAGTGGGACCTCACCATAAATACGAGGGTCAGTCACAGTGTGCGTCATTTACCGATCGTCATTGCGTCAACCATGTCACTGAGGGACCTCACCATAAATACGAGAGACAGTCAGAGTGCTCGTCATTGGGTCAACCATGTCACCAGTCCTACGAGCCATCCTTCCTCTCACACCCCGGGTGGGGTTACACGTCTATGAAGATAAAGTCACCCTCGTGGAAGACCGTGGAGATGTTTGCTGGTCGCACGCTGAGACCGTATCGAATACGGTTACGCTACACCGTGACGGATGGACCAAATTTAAACGGGTGTTGAGTGGTGAGCTCGACGGAAACCTCATCCACATAGACAATGCCATCTACGTACACCGTGGACCCTTCTTCCAACGCCTGGGCCGTTACCAAGACCCTACGCGAGGCTTCACCCTAGACCCCGATCTGTGGACAGCCTTCGAGAAAGTGGTGCCTATCGTGGACCAGCTGTTTACACCGGACGAGCGGTCAGCTGTTCAGTTGGAGTGGGCTCGTGCCGAGAGAAGCGGCGGCAGAAACCAATGAACAAATGTCTAGCAATGAAGCGGAGGCAGACGACGATACCATTGATTATCCGGCTCAGTCAGCCCAGTACCATGACCACCCCATCCTTTGATCTCACGGGGTTCTCTCTATAAATAGGAGAGACAGTCAAATCTGGTACCATTCACGTACTGACCATGACAGAGCATATAATACGGGCGTATCTCAGCTTGACCCCCGAGGTTTTCCTGCACGTTTATGCGGATAAGGTCGATATCATGGAGAAGGTGGGAGACATCTGTGATGCGGACCCTACACAACCGTACCCGGCTCACAATCGTCTGTCCCGGGAGGGCTGGACTAAATTCAAACGGGTGTTGTCTGGTGAACTGGACGACGACCTAATTCACTTGTGTCACAATGTGTACATCCGACGCGGCCCCTTCTTTGCTCAATTGGCTCGGCTGGATGGGGGTACAGAGCATTTTACCCTTCACCCTGATCTATGGTCTGCATTGGAAGATGCCGTGGCAGATGTGGATCAAGTGCTTACGGAGGAAGATCGGTCATCAGTTGGACTGGTCATTTACCATGGACAATGTGCTGGCAGAAGCCAACGAAGAAAATCAGAAAGAAACTCCGGCCCAAGATATACCCGTTATAAATAAACGATAGAGCCAGGGTCCATCATCATTTGTCACCATGAAGAGCTGGGAGGTGTTGGATAACTTATACTACAGTCCCGACAGTCCGGCGGCCTATAGTACATTGACGGCTCTCTATCGAGCGGCCAAACTCCAGGGGATACCACGTGCCCAAGTCCGAGATTGGTTAAGAAAACAAGACACCTATACCTTACATCGATCTGTCCGTCGCCATTTTCTACGGAATCGGGTCATCGGGGGAGGAATAGATGCCCAGTGGCAAGCGGATTTGGTCGATATGAGCACCTTTGCCAAACACAACGATGGGAATCGGTATATCTTGACGAGCATCGATATCCTGTCGAAGTATGCGTGGGTGGTAGCCATCCGGACGAAAACCGGGGCGAATCTCACAGCGGCGTTCAAGGACATCTTCAAGACCGGGCGCAAATCCTTGTATTTGCAAACCGACGAAGGCACGAAATTCCTCAACAGACCGTTCCAACAGTTTCTGAAAGCCCAGAAGGTGTTTTTTTTCCATACGTACAACGAGACCAACGCTTCCGTGGTGGAAAGGTTCAACAGGACATTCAAAGGCCGCATGTATAAATATTTCACCTATAAGAATACAAGGCGGTACATCGATGTTCTCCCGAAACTTGCGAGTGGTTACAATCGAGCCTATCCCCGGAGTATAGAGAGATACCCCATTACCGTCACCCAACGCAATGAAGCCCAAGTTCGGCGTGTCTTGTACCCCAGGCAATCGCAGCGAACGCCGAAGGAGGTGTTCAAGGTCGGGGACCCTGTACGGATCAATAAAGTCAAAGGTCAATTTGAGAAAAGTTACTTGCCCAACTGGAGCGATGAGCACTTCCTGATTAAACGGCGCCTATCCCGACAGCAGCGAGTCTATGAACTGGAAGATCTTCAAGGGGAACCGTTGCTAGGGACGTTTTACGAGACGGAATTACAGCCTGTCGTAAAAACACAGCAATAGTACTACACGGTGGAGCAGATTTTGAAAACGGAACGTCGACGTGGCAAACTGTTTCATTTCGTAAAATGGCCAGACACCACTGCCGTCATTTTTCATTCCACGTTCGACCACGGTGCTATGGACAAACAGCAGCTGCCTCTGAACACAGCGTCTGCCAAAACGCGCAAAGCGCAAGTGGGCTTTGTGGTGATATTGCTAACCCTGCTGAGTGTGTTGTACGGAGGTGTGTTTTACGACGTAGCCTATGTCAGCACTCTTCTTAACCAACTTAGAACTCCAACCATCAGGGAAACCAGTCTACAGATAGCACCAGTCACCTACGTGATCGAAACGAGCCCAGTCATCGCCACCACCAAACCACGTGTACAGGCCACATCGAGCTCCATACCGAGTATACAGTCAACACCGTGCTTCACACCAAGTACACCCACTACGTCTGAAAACCCACCGGATTTCATCACTCACAGTGAACAGACAACGACGACCGACGTTGTACCCACCACCACTCCAGTTCACTCGTACCAAATTTACAAGAGCGGGTTACCACGACAGCGGATACACCTCCAACCATAGACCCTCGGTGGCAGCATCCCTTCACTTGCGTCATCGCAGGACCGACGGGCTCCGGCAAAACGCACTTTGTCAGGAAGCTCCTTCAACACGCCGACAGCATGATCACCCCACCCATTGCCCGAGTCGTGTGGTGTTACGGAGAATGGCAGGCAGCGTATACAGCAATGCCCCACATCACGTTCGTGGAAGGCCTACCCAATCTGGCCGATTTGGAACTGCACACCTTGGTGGTTCTGGATGATCTCATGGCGGAGACGGATGCGCGGGTCACCCAACTCTTTACCAAAAGCAGCCATCATCGACGGCTCAGCATCATCTACATTGTGCAGAATCTGTTCAGTAAAAACAAAGAACATCGGAACATCAGCTTAAATGCCCACTACCTGGTGGTCTTCAAAAATCCGAGAGATGCCACTCAACTGCTGCACCTGGCGAGTCAGATGTATCCCGGCCGCACACCATTTGCGTTGGAAGCCTTTAAAGATGCCACAGCCCCTCAGCACGGGTATATGCTATTCGACCTCAAGCAAGCCACCCCGACCACCTTCGACTACGGACCGGCATCTTTCCCGGAGTGACCCACCACGTGTACATGCAAAAATAATGTAAACACATCCACAGTGGCTCCCCCAGCTAGAGTGTGTGTGTTTGATGATGGGGATAATAAAAAGAATTAATACCACATCATGGTTGACTTTGTCTCTGTTCGATATTGAGGCGGTAGGTAGATAAAAAGGGCAGTGTTGTGGGTTCTAGTATTAGTTGTACATGATGTCTGCGCGAGTACGGAAGCACGCTCCGACGCTCCGTGTGTTGAGGACGGCCCCACCCGAGTTGGTGCGAACCATTGTACGCGGTGCGGACCCTGACCTTGTACGCTGTCTGTGCGAGATCGGGTACAACCTGTTAAAAGGCAACGTACCACTGACTCCGGCTCAGAAGACCACGTTGATCAAGCATAAGACAGGTCTCCGAACCCTAGTCGAGAAGCGAGTCTCTCAAACACAAAAGAAAAAGGTGTTACAGAAAGGCGGCTTTCTCGGGGCCATCTTAGCACCGTTGACCGCTTCCGTGTTGGGTCCAGTATTAGGTGGACTCTTCGGCCGACAATGATCCACACGAAAAAAATGGTCCTCGTCGAACCACGGTTCCTTCAAAACCTCCAATCGCCCTACCCTGTCCCACCTACGGTGAAGACCATAAACACCCTCGATGAAGAGATGCAACAGATTTTACAAAGACCGGGGTTAAGCGACAGTGAGAAAGTACAACGGTACATTGAGACGCTTCAACGGTACATGACGTTCATGGACCAATACAAAACCCTCTCTACCCCAGCACCACCACGCGACACACCGCCGACCTCAGCACCGCTCCAACCGCCGCCATTACCAGGGGTACCACCCACAGCCCCACAGTTGGTGGAAGACGAAGTCCTGAAGCGTGCACCTGCATCGTTCAAGAAACAAGCTGGACTGGCATTACAACGGATGAAACAGAATCCTAACATGACTTGGAATGATAAAGGCGAACTACTGGTACAGAATCAGGTGGTCCCCGGTACCCACATGACGGATTTAGTGAATGACCTGATGCGTCAACGCCACCACCACCACCACCACCACGCGACACACCGCCGACCTCAGCACCACTCCAACCGCCGCCATTACCAGGGGTACCACCCACAGCCCCACAGTGGGTGGAAGACGAAGTCCTAAAGAGTGTACCTGCATCGTTCAAGAAACAAGCTGGACTGGTATTACAACGGATGAAACAGAATCCTAACATGACTTGGAATGATAAAGGCGAACTACTAGTACAGAATCAGGTGGTCCCCGGTACCCACATGACGGATTTAGTGAACGACCTGATGCGTCAACGCCACCACCACCACCACCACCACGCGACATACCGCCGACCTCAGCATCGCTCCAACCGCCGCCATTACCAGGGGTACCACCCACAGCCCCACAGTGGGTGGAAGACGAAGTCCTGAAGAGTGTACCTGCATCGTTCAAGAAACAAGCTGGACTGGTATTACAACGGATGAAACAGAATCCTAACATGACTTGGAATGATAAAGGCGAACTACTGGTACAGAATCAGGTGGTCCCTGGTACCCACATGATGGATTTAGTGAATGACCTGATGCGTCAACGCAGGTCGCACACGGATACTCGAGGATGGGAGGTCTTCGCTCAAGCCTTGAAAGACATGCATGTACCACAGGAATTGGTGGAAAACCCCCAGCGCTGGGCCTGGATGCAGCGGACCCAGCAATCGGCGAGTGGCCCACTACCTTCTTGGGAAGCCGAGTGGGAACCGGATTCACCCCCCAAAACACCACCACAACGGGCACCTTCTTTTCATGCCTTTCAAAACCACCCTTGATCAAGACACCCCACATCTCCAGAGCCGTGACACGTAGCAAGTCACCGCGACGGACACGACGCCGGACACAACCGCCCAAGGCCTGGAACACCTATTAAAACCAACAGCAGCAGCAGGACAGCTCAGTCGCCATGTTTTATCTCACCCTACCCAGTAACAGTTCGCTGGATGTGTTTCCTGACAACACCTTGGCCAAGTACGTGACCCAGTTACCGCAACCGTTGCATTTACCTGGACGCTGGGAATGTGGCCTCGTGGATATCCAATACCCTTACTCGTGGTACAACGTGCGAGCCAATGAAGTGTGGTACGAGGTGATCTACGAAGGCAAAGACACCCGACTCACCCTCCCCGAAGGCCAATACGATACCCCCAAGGAGTTCATACAGGGGCTGACAACTCTGTTGCATTGTAAGGCTCTACGGGAGGTGTCGAATGTTTCAAAACCCATCAAAACCTTTCCCTTCAAGAATCACGTGGACTTCGATTACAACGCACACAACGGCAAGGCACAGATCCTCCTCACCGCCAACGTGAGTGTCGTACTGAGTCCTATCCTACAGCAAATGCTGGATCTCGCTCACCCGACCTACACAGGTCCATCCGAGGACCGTGGCCAGATCTCAATGGATATGAAGTCGGGTATGTACGGACTCTACGTCTACTCGGACGTGGTGGACAACCACATCGTGGGCGATATCAACACCCCCTGTTACGGGTGGTGGATATAAGAGAAGACACGGGACGACCGGTAGCATTCGAACGAGAAAAAGTGGTGCTGACACTTCATTTTCGACAAGCACGTGCTCCCCACTTTGCATAATGAAGGTGCCTTACGAGTGCGATGCACGTAGCTATATGGACTATTATGCCCAACAGGCCGGGGGTGGCTTTCCGGTCTTTAGCGGTGCACGCATGCAACGAGGACATGGGCTGGGGAACATACTCGGGAGCATCGTCAAAACGTTCTTACCCTTGGTGACGCGAAGAGTAAAAGCAATCTGCAAACAAGCGGTACGCAGTGGACTGCAAGTCGCCGGTGATGTCTTGGGGGGTACGGCACCCAAAGGAGCCTTGAAATGGCGGGCCAAAGAAGCAGGAGGCGTCTTGGTGGCCCAAGCACAACGCACCGAAGGGAATAAAAGACCTGCACCACCGAGACCACGCACCAGTCGACGACCGACCTAGCGACGACGCACATCGAAGACCCAGGATATCTTTTCTTAACCATGTCCTTAATCCACGCAGAGTCTTGCCCCTCCACCAACAGTGAATTTGAGTTGTGGACCGTTCTGCCCACACAGACCAGTGCCGAACAAGGATTATGGGTGGAACATCTCCCGCTCTCCAGCATCAACGAAACAGGGTCCATCGAATTCACCATCAGTAACGCGGATACGGCCTATGTGGATTTAGTCCATACGTACTTGTATGTGAAAGCCAAGGTCGTCAATGGGGATGGCTCCAGAATCGTCGACCAAGCAACGGTGGGCCCGACGAATCTCTGGCTGCACTCTATGTTTCAACAGGTGGATATATTTCTCAGCGACAAACTCATCGGTGACTCGACCAACACGTACCCCTATCGAGCCTACATCGAGACGCTGTTGTCGTATGGACGAGAGGCTAAAAAATCTCAGCTGACAGCCGCTTTATTCTACCAGGACACAACCGAGCACATGGGCGCAGAGAACGACAATGCGGGATATAACAAACGGAAGGCTTTCACCGCGAACGGCGTCTCGGTAGATCTCATGGGTCGACTGCACGCAGACATGTTCATGCAAGACTGGTACCTCTTGAACAAGATCCTCATCAAAATCCGACTGATACGGCCGCCTCCGACCTTCGCCTTGATGGCCACTAACGTAGAGGCGCATGCAGCTGACTATCAGATTGTCATCCAAGACGCAGTCCTGTATGTCCGAAAAGTGAAACCGAATCCAGCCGTTCAATTGGGACACCTCAAAGCCTTGGAAACAAAACCAGCCCAGTACCCTATCCGGCGTGTGCAAACCAAAGTGTTCACTGTGTCGGCTGGAAATATGAGCGCCAACAAAGAAAACCTGTTCCTGGGGGAACTACCCAAGCGATTGATCCTGGCCTGTGCGGAAAATACCAGTTTCAGCGGAGACTACCCAGAGAAACCGTTTGACTTTAAACATTTCGGCATCAATTTTGTGGCCCTGCATCTGGATGGACAACAGGTCCCAGCTACGGCCTTAACACCGAACTTTGGGCGCGCGAATTTCATTCGAGCCTATCAGAGTCTGTTTACATCCACCGGTCAAATCAACCAGGACGAAGGGAATATGATCAGTCGGGAGGACTACGCGAACGGATACACGTTGTTCTGTTTCGATCTGACCCCCACCTTAGAGAACGACCATCAGCTGGCCCTCGCCAAGCAAGGCAATTTATGGTTGGAAATCCACTTTGCACGAGCCCTCCGGAGCACCGTCAATGTGATCTGCTACGCCGAGTTTGACAACATCATTCAAGTGGACAAGGCGCGCAACGTCCTGTGTGACTTTGCTACCTAACATGGATACAGACCAGATAACCACCGTATGGTCTTTCAAGGGGTGTTCGCCCGAGATGTGTTCCCATTAGACCGTATGTATCCTGCTGCTTATACGTTCTCAACACGGACCCGATGGATCGGCCCGGTGAACATTGGGTGGGCGTGTACTTGACAGAACAGCAGAGCGAATACTTTGACCCGTACGGCCTGCCACCCCTCCATCCCGATTAAACAGACTTCATGGATCAAGGCACAGAGACGTGGTGTTGGAACAGTCAAACGTTGCAAAGCCTGACCAGTAGCGTGTGCGGACAATATTGCTTGTTTTACCTGTACTATCGATGCCGGGGAAGAACCTTATCTACCATCGTACAGATGTTTGGCGAGTACCCCAAGGCCGAGGACCGCGATGTACTCGTATATGACTGGGCCACCCATCATTTCAATGTACAAGCCCCGTTCTGGGCTTAAGTTCTTTCAATGTACAAGCCCCCTGTTCTGGACTTAAGTTTACAAGCCCCCTGTTCTGGGCTTAAGTTCTATCGATTTCAATGTACAAGCCCCCTGTTCTGGGCTTCAGTTTTCACGTGGTTGTTCTCACGTTGTTGTTGAGCATAATGCATGAAGGCTATAACAGACATGTGGGGATTCGGTGAAACTGGCTTTGCACACCGTGGACAAAGTAGCCAATCAGTGGCCTAGGATGGGGCCAAATGTAACCCATCAATGTCCAGAAAACAATGCAAGAGCACTGCAGTAAAATAGAGAGCCAATGGAAACAGCCCACAGACCAGGAACATGTTTTGGTCTAGGTTACGAGCGGGAATTCCAGCATTTGACGAGGTCCTCGAGTTGGAGGTAGATGAACTGAGTGTGCTAAAAATAGATCACCAGCAAGCGTGCTATAAAAGGGAAGCGGCCTGGCCGTTTCATCCGACGGGTAGGAAACATGATAGGAATGCATGTACTGAGCTGTCTGTGGGGTTTTTCCCCCAGAATTTGGCTGACGTCCGTGTCTTTTCGTTGACGTCCGTGTCTTTTCGGGTATGTATGAGGGTCTTGAGAGGGGCGACTGTATGTGGCGAGTTGTATGTGTTGTTTTTTTCGGTGACATCCGTGTCTTTCATCCGGGCACTTCACGTCTGCGCCTGTATCGGGGCATGTATGAGGGTCTTGAGCGGGCGACTGTATGTGGCGAGTTGACTGTGGGTGGGTTTTTTTCGGTGACGTCCGCGCCTGCATCCGGGTATGTATTTTTCGCTGACGTCCGCGCCCGCATCCGGGTACTTCTATGTAGGTGTATAAAAGTGGGAATTTTTAGGGCATTGCTGCATTCATTGACCTGCTTCACCTCACCAGCCTGAGCCTGCCTGGCCAGCCTGAGCTTGCCTCACCAGCCTGAGCCACTCTGACGAGAGGAGCTACGACACTGTCAACCACCAAGATGTTCACTTGCACAACTTGCCAGAAGCAGTTTACTCCATCCGCAACGGCGCACGGTATACTTGTATAACCTGCGCACGGTCTGTTTACATCCACCGGTCAAATCAACCAGGACGAAGGGAATATGATCAGTCGGGAGGACTACGCGAACGGATACACGTTGTTCTGTTTCGATCTGACCCCCACCTTAGAGAACGACCATCAGCTGGCCCTCGCCAAGCAACGCAATTTACGGTTGGAAATCCACTTTGCACGAGCCCTCCGGAGCACCGTCAATGTGATCTGCTACGCCGAGTTTGACAACATCATTCAAGTGGACAAGGCGCGCAACGTCCTGTGTGACTTTGCCACCTAACATGGATACAGACCAGATAACCACCGTATGGTCTTTCAAGGGGTGTTCGCCCGAGATGTGTTCCCATTAGACCGTATGTATCCTGCTGCTTACGTTCTCAACACGGACCCGATGGATCGGCCCGGTGAACATTGGGTGGGCGTGTACTAGACAGAACAGCAGAGCAAATACTTTGACCCGTACGGCCTGCCACTGCTCCATCCCGCTTTAACAGACTTCATGGATCAAGGCACAGAGACGTGGTGTTGGAACAGTCAAACGTTGCAAAGCCTGACCAGTAGCGTGTGCGGACAATATTGCTTGTTTTACCTGTACTATCGATGCCGGGGAAGAACCTTATCTACCATCGTACAGATGTTTGGCGAGTACCCCAAGGCCGAGGACCGCGATGTACTCGTATATGACTGGGCCACCCATCATTTCAATGTACAAACCTCGTTCTGGGCTTAAGTTCTTTCAATGTACAAGCCCCCTGTTCTGGACTTAAGTTTACAAGCCCCCTGTTCTGGGCTTATGTTCTATCGATTTCAATGTACAAGCCCCCTGTTCTGGGCTTCAGTTTTCACGTGGTTGTTCTCACGTTGTTGTTGTTAGTTATTGTTGAATAAAAAACAAAATGAGATCTCATCAAAAAACCCTGTCTTGTGTGTTTTCTATATGAGCATAATGCATGAAGGCTATACAGACATGTGGGGATTCGGTGAAACTGGCTTTGAACACCGTGGAGAAAGTAGCCAATCAGTGGCCTAGGATGGGGCCAAATGTAACCCATCAATGTCCAGAAAACAATGCAAGAGCACTGCAGTAAAATAGAGAGCCAATGGAAACAGCCCACAGATCAGGAACATGTTTTGGTCTAGGTTACGAGCGGCAATTCCCGCATTTGACGAGGTCCTCGAGTTGGAGGTAGATTGACTGAGTGTGCTAAAAATAGATCACCAGCAAGCGTGCTATAAAAGGGAAATGGCCTGGCCGTTTCATCCGACGGGTAGGAAACATGATAGGAATGCATGTACTGACCTGTCTGTGGGGTTTTTCCTCCAAAATTTCGCTGACGTCCGTGTCTTTTCGGTGACGTCCGTGTCTTTTCGGTGACGTCCGTGTCCTTTCGGGTATGTATGAGGGTCTTGAGAGGGGTGACTGTATGTGGCGAGTTGTATGTGGGGTTTTTTTCGGTGACGTCCGTGTCTTTCATCCGGGCACTTCACGTCTGCGCCCGCATCGGGGCATGTATGAGGGTCTTGAGGGGGCGACTGTATGTGGCGAGTTGACTGTGGGTGGGGTTTTTTCGGTGACGTCCGCGCCTGCATCGGGGTATGTATTTTTCGCTGACGTCCGCGCCCGCATCCGGGTACTTCTATGTAGGTGTATAAAAGTGGGAATTTTTAGTGCATTGCTGCATTCATTGATCTGCTTCACCTCACCAGCCTGAGCCTGCCTGACCAGCCTGAGCTTGCCTCACCAGCCTGAGCCACTCTGACGAGAGGAGCTACGACACTGTCAACCACCAAGATGTTCACTTGCACAACTTGCCAGAAGCAGTTTACTCCATCCGCAACGGCGCACGGTATACTTGTATAACCTGCGCACGGTCATTTAATCGGGAGGATCCTTTACTGCGCCACGAACGTTCATTCCACGAGAGCGCGACGGAACAATGTAATGCATGTGGTCAACTCTTCAAACGACCCAGTCAGTTAAGGCGGCATCAGCGTTTAATTCATACCCCGTCTCTACGGTTTGGGAGACAACTACCCACTAAAGAGGAGCCGCGGAAGGTCAGACCCAGTGAAGATGAGCCCGGGGAGACGAATGCCACTGGTGATGCGATCACAAAGAGTCCGCCTGTACCCACAGTTCAGAAGAGCCTAGATATCCAGCCAGTCCCTAGCATTATTGTTGCTAGTCACACGCCTGACGACATCGAACATTTTCTGAAAGATGCAGTGGATGTTTCTAGCGATCTGTTACAGGACGCCCATCCAGTGAGCGACATCGATCGGCGCCGTTAGCCCATGATACGGCGCGTTTTCCACCGTGGTCGCCCTATTCCAGATATCTACAATTTCCCACTGACCGACCTCACCCTTCTACGCAGTTACGTGGAAGCCATCTTCAAAGATCAAACTACGGCCTTCAAATTGTATGTCGCTTTCGGGTACATCTTACGTCACAAAGAGACGGACCAGTTACGGTATTATTATGCCAGTAATAACAGCCATGTGTTTGACCAGCCGCTCACCATCATTAACCGGGCGTCGTTAGAGACAATGCTGGAGAAACTGGACATCGTGGATCCCTTGAGATGGGCACATCGTAAACTCCCCAATACACAATTGGGGATAGAGAGGGTGACCAATGTTACGTTCTTCGTTACCAAGCTGATCGACCACCCCTATCGGCTGAATGCGTCACCCTTGCACTGTTGAATAGCATAACTCTATATACTCTCTATGTCTACTTGCTGATCGTTGACTTGAGCTCAGTAAACATTAAATGTGACGGTGCGTTAAATAATAAAACCTGGTGTTTGATATTTCAATTTGTTTTGCTGTGAACATACTAAACATACCCAGGGCGGCTCCCCCAGTCTGGGTATGATGTAACATTGGGGATAATAAACTGTATAAACATTACTGAACTTGTTGTTATTCACGACAACCGCTTCCCGCTATACTTGGATGAACTATATACCCCGATGTGATATAGTGCCCTTGCACACTTCCGAAACTTCCCTTTAACCCGCGCGAGTAACCCGCGCGCGCGTGCGGCCGGATAATCCACGCGCGCGCGCTGCGGCCGGATAACCCGCGCGCGCGCGCGCGCTGCGGCCGGGACGGGCCGGTTCGGGCCGGGCCGGGCCGGACGGAAAATCCGGGGCCTACGTCTAAGGGAAAATTGGAACTCTTCTGGGTTCGGAGGTAGTTTTTGTGAAACCGGAAGTGACGTCTTTGCGAACATACCACACCACCCAACCACAATCACGGACCCATAGCGGTTGGTCAAATACACTGCCACCCACCCCCAAAATGCCTGCTTTCTATACTACGGCCGGACTACGCATGCGCAGACTATACGGACGAACCATGAGTCCAGTAGGATGCTCCTCCACGAGAGCTTCAAAATAAGACCTCATACGACTCCATCGGACCACTAGTGACCCACGTCAGTTCCACGTCACACCTTTCCCATCGGATGCTCCTTCACGAATGCTTCACATTGATACCTCACTCGACTCCATCGGACCAATAGGTGCCCACCTAGACCCCAAAACGTTTATTTCCACACCCTTTGTGTACCGCGCATGCGTAGAATGACGTCAGTGCCACGTCACACCCAGCCCATCGGATGCCCCTTCACGAATGCTTCACATTGATACCTCACTCAACTCCATCGGACCATTAGTGGCCCACCTAGACCCCAAAACGGCTATTTCCATACCCTTTGTCCACCGCGCATGCGCAGAATGACGATATCTCAACACCACACCCAGCCCATCAGATGCCCCCTCACGTATGCTTCACATTGATACCTCACCCGACCCAATCGGTACATTAGGGACCCCTCTCGCCCCTGAAGATTGCCGGAGAATTTGGGACTACTTTCTGTCCGCGGAGGCAGACCGCATCACCACCAGACCGCATCACCGCGGAGGAATACACACGCCCGATTCAGGCAGACCAGAAGTGACGTCGTACCTGCCCACAACACTCCTGCGCACACCGCCACAAAACCGCCACAAAATCGTCATACCTGCGCACAACACTCCGGCGCACACCCACTCCACAATTCCTGCGCATGCGCATTGAGGCGAATGTGGCTCGAAATCCCTTTGGTTACTACTGCCATACAATGGTCTAGTCATGACGTGACATTGTTGGAGAGAGTAAGAAACTTTATTTAGCGTCGGTATAATATACAAACCAGAAAACATTAGCTCTGAACGAGCTATTGGCCGGTAAAAGCGCACACCTGACTCAATTCCAAAAATAATTTCGAAATGAGGCAACAATCCGAGTTTTTTTTAATACTCCAATCCCAGAAAAAGAGTATCGCGATGTTTTCACTTATCAATTAATCGCATAAAACTACTGAAAACAATATTGCAATATATGGTATGGAAACAGACAAACAACGTGAAATTTTGCCTCCCCCCCCCCCACAAACACATCACGAAATGCTTAATTCTACCAAACATATATATTTTATTTTTAAAAAAAAAACATGAAAAGATCTTGTCTCAAGTGACAGGTATATGATGTCATCAGTAGAATGTAAAAGGACAGTTCGAGCGCATGGAAGCCATGGAAGCCGATGACGTCACTAAAAAAATAAAAATAAAAAATAAATAAAAAAAAATAGGTCAACATGATCCCATAACTAGGTCAATAAGTCACCATAAGTAAGACCACTAGGTCGCCTTAAGTAGGTCACCATAAGTAATACACTGAAGTCGTATTGATTCCTATGTATATAGACGTTGAATGCTACATATATCCCGTAAATTCCTTAATTATGTCCCTAGGGCGTCCAATTGTTTTTTTTCTTTTGGACTGCCGATTTTCGTCGAAGTTTCTATAAATTACCCATGGCGATATCTCGGGAACTAGGACGGATAGAGTCTTACGTCTTACTGCGTCGTATTTCTCTTGTATAGATGCACAATAAAGGCCCTATACAATTTTATCGCCCGACGGTAACTTTCGCCGCAATTAGACGATAATCGGGGTCACGTGATTCGGACCATTTCTCGGGAAATAAGCGACATACGCGCACACGGTTTGTGGCGTTGTATTCGGTTTGTGGCGTTGTATTCCTCGTGTCTAGGTCTACCGTAAAGCTCCTATACGAATTTATCGAATCTCGGTAACTTTCGCCGCTATTCGGGTGCGCATGCGTGGTGGTGGTGGTGGGCGTGGTGGTGGGCGTGGTGGTAGTAGCGGTGTGTGGTGGTGGTGGTCGTGGCGTCTGTAGACAGTATATACCCGTTATCGCTTTTTTCTACATTTAATATGTATTTAGCTACGCACGTTTCAGAGCTATCGAACATGCCTGTCCACGATTCATAGAACTAGCATTGGCGTATTAGGATAAAAGAGGAGGAGGAGGATAAAATACAGACAAACCAATACGAAGATTACAAAATAAACGCTTTATTCATCAACTCATAGCACTGGTTTACAAATAAAGAGAGAAAACTGGTTTGTTGTGGCTATCATTTCTAGCCTTCTACTAGGGTCTTTATTCGGAATCCTCGCTCTCACTGTCATCAATCAACTTATCGAATAAGCATTTTCGCATCTTAATCGTCTGTTTGAGTGCTTCCTCGTCGTCTATGTCGAATATCGTTTGCAGACGCCTCGTTGTTTTCTCGTTATGAATATAATCAGTTTGTAGATTTTGTATGTTCACGAGGAGATTGTAGTATTGTTGACGTAAAGTCTTCATCATCGTTGGAATATAATCCTCCATAGCATTTGCACCAGACTCATCCTCGTCGTAACCTTGGCTTGTATATCGCTGTTTTCTCTCGTCAATGTCAACCTTACAATCTCTCGCGATAGGTTTACCGAACATGCTTTTCCACACGTTATATTTGACCCGTTTCCGCAAGTGGGTAGGTTGATCTATTTCCCCAGGATGGTTGAGTTCGTCATCTGAAGGGTAGTTTCTCTTTCGTCGTTCCATTTCATTCCCGCTCCTATGGATCATCTGCCTCTGCTGGGGCTCGCCATCATTTTCATTCCGTTTGAACCACGGTCCACCTGTCCTCGTATATAATCCCTCTCCCACTTGTTCATTCCTCTTAGCGGACCATGCTGGATCGTGAGATGGTATGCGTTGAATTTGAGTCGATGGATTATGAATTGAGGCTGGACGAGGTGGCAGTTGTCCCTCTTTCACGAGTTCCTCATCGCCTGATATCACATTGGTAGACAGTCTGTCCTTTTCCGCTGTATGGGGTTTTAAATCGATGAACAGATATCCATACGGACGAGATGTGGCTTCGTGAAATTTTGTCATGAAATGTGTCGTATCCTGAGGAAAGATCCGTCTCGCGAACGTGCTAATTTGCTGTCTATCAATAGGATTATTGAATAGAACGGAATACTGGCAGTTTAGCGTGATATCTCGAGATGCCTTGCCTTGAGGGATTCTGAGTCAAATAAATTATGGACAAATTTCTGTGATGGGACCCTTTGGTGAATAGGTCGGCAACTTTCGAATTGTCCTTGGCCGAACTCATCAGGCCTTCTAGCACTACCACGTTGGTCTGCTCGGAATCGGAGTAATACTCTTCGTCGATGTCGTGAGGAATTTCTGGACGAAGCACACATTCTGTAATCGCGTATTCTCGTAGGCGGGCTGCCATTGGCTATAACACCATACACACCTTCCGCTAAGAACTTAATCACCCAGGACGTCTTTCCGCATCCCGTAGGGCCGCTCACCGTCATCGTATAGGGATGCTCTATTCCACTTGGTTGAACTATAGCGGGATCCCGTGGTGTCTGTTGGCCGTGTTTGCATTGAATGTGTCTGAGCATACTATCGCGACGAGAGAAGGTTCTCTGACAGAAATTACACGTACACGACATGTTGATTAGTCAACCAATACAAATGGACTGATGAGGAAAACGTTTTAATCCCTATATATATATATAGACACCACCACCACGACCACTACCAACACCAACACCACGCCCATCACCACCACCACCACCACGCATGCGCACCTAATAATAGGATAATACAACTGAAGAAAAGAAAGACGAATGAACTGCATGAGCCTCGTCACTATGGGGGGGCGGCAGCGGTAAGAAAATAAGCAATAACATGACCTTGTCGGTTGACAATTTAAAAAGGTTAATACTTTTATGTGAGGGGCTACACGGTGCATGAAGAGGAGTACAGGTGCAATTAACAAGCGTAGGAGTACATACAGCATACACGCGACAGATTTCGGGGGCTTTAAGTACCATGACACGAAATAAGATACACATGAATGAGCTACTAGTGATATTAACAAGCTATTAACATACAGCAGTGCGTGGGACAGGTAAACTGCGTACCTTATATGCATGTTACTAAACATACACACGACACACGTCGGGGCTTTATGTACCAAGACACGAAATAAAATATACACTATTGGTCAGTGGTTTTGCGGACAGGTGTCTAGAAGGCATATAGGTCAACGATATCACGTTTGAATAACTTATCGGATTGGATACATTACGAGAGATCCTGAAGGATCTTGTCGCCCACCATTGTCCGATAATTGTAAGCTAATGACAAGGGGATGTTTTTGTCCATTGTTACTAAGAACGATTGATTTGTAATTTGGTTTACAGAAGTTCGAATCTGATTGAAAAAGATAGAAAAAGGGACACTGAAAAACACCAAGATATAATCTAAGTTTCAAGATTTCTAGAAACTGTACTTATGTCGGTTGTTATAATACAAGAGAAATGAGTAAAGTTAGCCTGAAAGTGTCTGTACATGTACGGGGGATCCATCGCCTTCGTTTTGTAGTATTTTTATTTATTTATTTTTTTGCACGTGTCATCATTGGGTACTGGAAGCGAAGACCAATCTCTTTGACACTTTGGCACGAGCTAAGAAACATACTTAAGATTTTATAATTAGGAATGAATGCTAATTCTGTTCTGTTTACTGGGCTAGTTTGAGATATCTCTTTTAAGATACCATGGTCGAAAATAGTAAGATGGTACAATACTTAATACTGAAGGGATTCGGTCCGCGCAGTAAAGTTGAAACTTCGAAAGTGCCTGAATCCTGATTATCTCCCTTGGATCGAAACATGCAGTAGTCTACAGTTATCGAGTTGTGACGTTGAGTCACAAGAGTGACGTCCCTTCATGTAGCCGACCCGCCGGCAGACGAAAGGGTGGGGCAGTTCACTTGCTACTGCATGGACTAAAGAAAACTGATTTAAAATTTGAAGAAATACATTTTAATTCTGAATTATTTGAACTCCTTGATATGGAAGGTGAAGATATGGATATTCTCTATAGTCAATAAATAGAATATGCCCCACCGTATGATCCGACGACTCTTGTGATGCAACGTCACAACTCGAGAATACCGTATTAATTTGAAGCGTAACTTGGATTTCCGAATCGGACCAAAAACGGTATCTTGCACAAATAGGCCCCATGTCGAACTTGTGTACCAAATTTCAGAAAGATCCATGAAATATTTCCTGAGAATTCACGATAACAATGTTTCAAGGGGAAATTCAAGATGGCCGCCTTGTGGCCATATTGGATTTTCAATTCGGACCGAAAACGGTATCATGTACAACTAGACCCTAATGGGAACCTGTGTACCAAATTTGAGAAAGATCCATGCAGTACTTCCTGAGAAATCATGATAACAAAGTTGCATGGGAAAATCCAAGATGGCCAGCTGTTGGCCATATCTATTTTCGAATCGGACCAGAAAAGGAGTCTTGCACAACTAGACGGCAAGGAGAACCTGTGTACCAAATTTAACAAGGATCCATGCAGTAGTTCCTGAAAAATCGCAATAACAAAGTTTCATGGGGAAATCCAATATGGCCGCCTGATGGACATATTGGATTTTGGAATCGGACTAGAAAACTGGACCACAAGGGGAACCTGTGTATCAAATTTGAGAAACATCCAGGCAGTACTTCCAGAGAAATCACGATAACAAAATTTCATGAGGAAATCTAAGATGGCCGCCTGGTGACCATATTGGATTTTCGGTTCGGACCGAAAAAGGTATCTTGCATATCGAGACCCTAAGGGAAACCTGTGTACCAAATTTGAGAAAGATCCATGCAGTAGTTCCTGGGAAATGACGAAAACAATGTTTCATGGAGAAATCCAAGATGGCTGCCTGGTGGCCATATTGGATTTTCGATATCGGACAAGAAAAGGTATCTTGTACAACTAGACCCCAAGGGGAACCTGTGTACCAAATTTGAGAAAGATCCATGAAATGATTCCTGAGAAATCGCGATAACAAGGTTTCTTGGGGAAATCCAAGATGGCTGCCTGGTGGCCATATTGGATTTTCGAATTGGATCAAAGAAGGTATCTTGCACAACTAGACCCCAAGAGGAACCTGTGTACAAAATTTGAGAAAGATCCATGCAGTAGTTCCTGAGAAATCGCGATAACAAAATTTCATGAAGAAATCAAAGATGGCTGCCTGGTGGCCATATTGGATTTTCGAATCGGATCAAAAAAGGCATCTTGCACAACTAGACCCCAAGGGGAACCTGTGTACCAAATTTCAGAATGATTCCATGAAATAGTTCCTGAAAAATCGCGATAACAAGGTTTCGTGGGGAAATCCAATATGGCTGCCTGGTGGCCATATTGGATTTTCGAATTGGATCAAAAAAGGTATCTTGCACAACTAGACTCCAAGGGGAACCTGTGTATCAAATTTGAGAAAAATCCAGGCAGTACTTCCAGAGAAATCACGATAACAAAATTTCATGAGGAAATCTAAGATGGCCGCCTGGTAACCATATTGGATTTTCGGTTAGGACCGAAAAAGGTATCTTGCATATCGAGACCCTAAGGGGAACCTGTGTACCAAATTTGAGAAAGATCCATGCAGTAGTTCCTGCGAAATGACGAAAACAATGTTTCATGGAGAAATCCAAGATGGCTGCCTGGTGGCCATATTGGATTTTCGATATCGGACAAGAAAAGGTATCTTGCACAACTAGACCCCATTACTTATTATTATGCCCGGTGGCCATATTGGATTTTCAAATCGGACCAGAAAAGTTACATGTATCTTGCCCAACTAGACCCCAAGGGGAACCTGTGTACCAAATTTGAGAAAGATCCATGTAGTCGTTCCTGAGAAATCGCGATAAAGTTTCATGGGGAAATCAAAGATGGCCACCATAGATTTTTGAATCGGGCCAGAAAAGGTATCTGGCAAACCAGACCCCAAGGGGAACTTGTGTACCAAATTTGAGAAAGATCCATGCAGTACTTCCTGAGAAATCGCGATAACAAAGTTTCATGGGAAAATCCAAGATGGCCAACTGGTGACCATATTGGATTTTCGAATCGGGACAAAAAAGGTATCTTGCACAACTAGACCCCAAGGGGAACCTGTGTACCAGATTTGAGAGAAATCCATGAAGTACTTCCTGGGATATCGGGATAACAAAGTTTCATGGGGAAATTCAAGATGGCCATCTGGCGGCCATATTGGATTTTCGAATCGGGACGAAAAAGGTATCTTGCACAACTAAACCCCAAGGGGAACCTGTGTACCAAATTTGAGAGAAATCCATGAAGTAGCTTCTGAGAAATCGTGATAACAAAAGTTTCATGGGAAAATCCAAGATGGTCGCCTGGTGGCTATATTAGATTTTCGAATCAAACCAGAAAAGGTATCTTGCACAACTAGATCTCAAGGGAAACCTGTGTACCAAATTTGAGAAAGATCCATGCATTAGTTCCTGAGAAATCGCGATAACAAGGTTTCATTGGGAAATCCAAGATGGCTGCCTGGTGGCCATATTGGATTTTCGAATCGGGACGAAAAAGGTATCTTGCACAACTAGACCCCCAAGGTGAACCTGTGCACCAAATTTGAGAGAGATCCATGCAGTAGTTCCTGAGAAATCGTGATAAAGTTTCATGGGGAAATCCAAGATGGCGGCCTGGTGGCCATATTGGATTTTCTAATTGGACCGAAAAAGGTATCTTGCTCAACTAGACCCCAAGAGGAATCTGTGTACCAAATTTGAGAAAGATCCACGAAGTAGTTCCTGAGAAATCGCGATAACAATAATTGTTTACGGACGGACTGACTGACTGACGACGGACCACGGACAAAAGGCGATTTGAACAGCTCACCATCTGGTGATGGTGGGCTAACAAAGATAACGTATAGGTGTTGTACGATGTTATTATTACGAGTCTATGATCAGTGGGACCACAGGGTCGAGCGTGTCGTGTCCAGTATGTCTCCGCAAAAAATGAACAAACAAAATGGCGGCGCTTGCTGTGGAAAATTCCCTGTTGGCATCGATCGTGCTGCCATCTGGGGGCAAGGAAGACAACTCTGACGAAGCGAAACCTCTGTGGTCCGAATTACTGGTGATCTCCCCTGATTCGAACATTAGCGAATATGCCCAATTGGGAACCCGCATGCACATGGACATTTGTGGTATGGAGTGTGGTCCCTTGTTTTTCTTGTCTCAACACGTAGAACACGATGGGACGTACTGAAATGAATTTCGGGACGTACAGAAATTAATTGTGGGAACAACAGAAATTATTTTGGGGACGTACAGAAATTAATTTCGTGACGTCAACAAATTAATTTCGGGACGTACAGAAACTAATTTCGGGACGTACAGAAACTAATTTCTGGATTAATTTCGGAACTTACAGAAATTAATTTCTGGATCTACAGAAATTAATTTCGGGACGTACAGAAATTCTAGGAAAAAAATAAATACAGAATTACAAAAAGAATTTAAAAATTAAAATGTTATTGTATGTCCCCTATGACCCACCGTATAGCTGTGTTCTATAGAGAATATTGTCTAAACTCTTGCGATGTTTTTCTTTCAATTTGAATTCATCACGTGCAAACAAATACCGTCTATATTATCACCACTTCTGTACACCAGCAACTATTGCTGTGGCCAATGTTGATCAAATGCATCTGTTTTATACTATTCATTAAAATATTGCAGAAAAAATGATAGATGTCATTTATTTCATTTTTCGATTCAACATCAAATTTCTATTAAAAGCCACTTCAAACCTATTAGTCGTGGAAAGATAACGCGCAGTTATTCTGCAACCTCAACCAATAATTACCAAAAAACCAATCCAACACACCAATTTGTGGATATACTGGCCGCAGACATTTATTAAATATTTACACAGGGAGCATGGTGAGAACATGTACTTGTGAGCACGACCTGAGGACAGAACCAGCGAGCATCCCACCCAATTGCCCCAAATGACTGCCGACATGCCCTGGCTAGCCATTGGCAATAGGCTCTGCCCCACCCCCGGAAGGAATCGAGCAGATGAAAGCAGAGTCAAAAACCAACCAGACCTCCTCCCAGGTAACCAGGACAGAGGCCCCCGCACCCGTAGTAAACGAGCTGGGGCTGTCTGGCCGATGACCTCGGACAGACAAAAGACCCCATGCAGGAAGCATGCAGGCCGAAGACCCAGCTATCTCCACCAATTGAGATAACTCACCAATGTAGATTTCCCTGTGAAATCTAGGGTCGATATACCAATTACCGGGTGTGCTCACAAGTTCTGCCCTTTCTCATCGACTCCTCGCTTACGGACAGAAAATGTCCAATTAAATGCTGCGACAAATAGTTACAAATACAACTGAAACAGATACATGTAACCAATAAAAAGGCATGCATTAATGGAATTTATTTTGTTTAGCACAAATAGAATACTAACTTGAGCTACAATTTTCACCACCTGTACACACTTTAATCTAATCACATTACTTTCCAATTTTTATTCTCATTATTTCTTCATCTACACCAAGATTTATTATTAGATCTCAATCTATTTATTACTATTATCATTTTTATTTATTTATTTTTTAATTAGCAACAAGTATTGGAACTGAATTTGCCCAGCCACAATTCTTTGGGGGAGTGGGAGGAGGGAAACTGAAATTTCAATGAATCATGGTCTCGTTTCATGTGCGTCCATGCGGTTTCTCCATCCGCACTAATGAACGCCTGATGGACATGGTCTTGACCTAGATTATTTAAATCGAACCAGGGGAAGTCACTCGAACAGAACCCATTCAGATTATTGAGAGTTACCCCCCCCCCCTTAACAATCTCTAAATAGAGCAGTTAGCAAATTCTTCTTTCAAGCCAAATAATTCCCAGGATTTCCATACACATAATGCCAGGCTTTGTCTCAGCACCGAATAACACAATTTAGCAGGCAATTGCATTTTGCTAAATTAGTTTATTCTGCAACCTCAACCAATAATTACCAAAAAACCAATCCAACACACCAATTTGTGGATATACTGGCCGCAGACATTTATTAAATATTTACACAGGGAGCATGATGAGAACATGTACTTGTGAGCACGACCTGAGGACAGAACCAGCGAGCATCCCACCCAATTGCCCCAAATGACTGCCGACATGCCCTGGCTAGCCATTGGCAATAGGCTCTGCCCCACCCCCGAAGGAATCGAGCAGATGAAAGCAGAGTCAAAAACCAACCAGACCTCCTCCCAGGTAACCAGGACAGAGGCCCCCCCACCCGTAGTAAACGAGCTGGGGCTGTCTGGCCGATGACCTCGGACAGACAAAAGACCCCATGCAGGAAGCATGCAGGCCGAAGACCCAGCTATCTCCACCAATTGAGATAACTCACCAATGTAGATTTCCCTGTGAAATCTAGGGTCGATATACCAATTACCGGGTGTGCTCACAAGTTCTGCCCACATGTGTGTGTCCAAACACACACATCCCCACCATGCTCGCTAACACTGCTCCTACTAATCATCCGTATTCACAACATGTACCTTAATGCTTCAATGGAGCAACACAATGATATACACCTACACTGCACTTCAGGAAAGTGCTAGACTTACCAAATTGTGAATTGAGGTCCACCTACATGATGGACTGTGGCTGTCGCCTCACCATACTGTCAAGCCCCACAATAAATGTACAACATGTAATTACTATCTAATTGTATGATGAGGACAACTGTTCAAAGGAAAGGGCGGAGCTGATTCCAATTTTTAATCCCAGTACCCACCCCACATTACAGATATTTGCTGACTCGCTAGAGCTAAGTTAAAGTCCTAGGCCTGTGGACCACACCTGTGAGCCCTGAGTACACGATGGAGGACCCATAAATCCACACTTCCTTCCCAGGATCTGAAACGATACTCAATTTTTTTTTTTTTTCTGTATACAGAATACATGTAACATCCTGCCATACATGGCATAAAAACGTAAAGCCATGGATTTTCAACGTCCCTTATTTTTCAAATCATCCTCAGACATTCCACACAAATTAGCGGTCATACCAGCACTACTCTGAAAGGAACGGGACGTATAGTTGGCAAAAGGAACACCCACAAAGCATAGGGCTTTTTATATTGGATAGAATCACTTTGACAATGGGACATGGTTATCTATCGAAATACACAGCAACTGAGTATGTGTGGAATTGAGCACTGCAATGCAAACCATTACAGTGGATTTCATATTACATTTCCGAGGTGACTCAGCATGACATCTAAATAGATCCTCTGTTGTTTTCATAAGCTTCAAACTTTAGGCCGCTAATTGATTTCATCGCGGGTTATCTTCAGTCTCAACTTCGAAAGTTGCCCCGAGATGTTCGCGCATCTTGTAACAGACGTCTTGATTGGGTATTCGGGGAAGCAAACGTTTGATTGACAGAGTGTCGGCTGGTCGGGAGACGTTTGATTAGACACTATACTCAAATGGGGCGGACCCATCGAGTGAATGATAGCCGAGTGAGACATTGTTTAGTCTTTGATACTTTTTGCCATTCCGCCCCGCAGCATGTCAGTGATAGATTATTGTCTGATTATTTTGAAGAATTTCCAAGTATTAAATCCAGTTATGAACAAAATCAGTCGCAGAAAATGACATGATTAACATGAAGGGGACGCTGATGGCCAGTTGTTTTACAAATGAGGTTTCGTTGAAGCTTCTTGAATCACAAAATGTGGACATATTATTCCCGGATGGTATACTAAGCACGGCCGGCAAAATGGTATTACAACATCACATCAACACCCTCAGCTCGCCGCATAAACTAAGGAAACCTCGAGATCTCTCGAAAACTGTCACAGTAGGCGGTCAGTCGACAGGACTTCTCCCGTCACAGTCACAGGTGGGGTTGGTTAGTTTCAATTAATACCATAATAAAACAAATGATGGAAATATAATGTAAATTAATTTTCAGAGATCATGCAGATCCCAGTAAATTACCGCCTGTCTCACATTATAAGGGCATGGGATTTTCGGTCAGTTCTTCTCAGAGAAGAGAAAATCTCCATATGTAATTTGTGTATTTTTATTCTGATACTTGAAGGAAATTAATGAATCTGTTCAGAATCAAATGTTATTTTCAAAGCACAATGACATTGGGCTTGCAATGTTGCATGTACGTTACAATGTGACAGTGCGTTATGAAAATAACATGCGATGTATTGGAGATTTTATTGGTTCTGAATAGATTTTCCTGAAATTTCAGAATAAAAATACACATAATACACAAATTATATATAGATACTGTCAAGCGGTAATTGTTTGAAAAAATATGCCACTCGGCCACTTATTCATTTCATATTACATGCATGGAGTTAAAACTCCATGGTCCATGCAATATAACAGGTCTTGTTCATAACTGGATTTAATAAATGAAAAAAATCAAATTTAGTTCGTTTATGTCATTTATTTCTGTTCCAATTTACCCTTTACTGAAGTGTGGAATCAATGAAACAATACACTTTTTTTCTGATCGAACACTGTCCAACGCTGTGTTGCGTACTACGTTTATTTACGGCAGTGAGGCCGTAGTAAAATAAAAGTATCCCCAGCAATCTTGTTAGAATTTTGTGAACGGATAGGTCTGGATATGGAGGAAGCCAGCAGACGGTAAAAGATAAACAAAATCAGATCAAGCGACTGCAGGCAGAATATGAAATGGATCTGTTGCTCAACCCAGTTCCTGCCCAAGCATTTCGACCAATGAGATCCATCATAAGAAACTGATTAGCATAACCAACTGATCTTGTGAAGTTTCGATGTTCAGGCCAGAGAAAGCGGTGGGCGGTAACATTTCTGGAAACAACATGCTATGATGTAAAGCCGTGTTGAGAAGTCCGGAGTTGTCACTGCAAGAGATCTCGGAAATGTAATATGAAATCCACTGTAATAGCCTTAGCACTGCATAGACTGATCACAGTTATAGTTTTAGATGGTCGTCCGTACTGCTTTGTTTTGAATACCTCAAGGTGAGCTGAGGGCCTAAGCCTTGCTGGGTTGGCTGGAAAAGCCTGGAATATAGCATCTGAAAAATAAAATTACTATAAATATGAAGCCTTAAAAAGCATTGCCCCGAATATTGATGATTATACATGTGAGAGTACCCACAGAATTTTCTGGAGTATATCCCAGGTTATATGACCTCACACTCCTCTTCCATCAGAGACCTGGTGAAAACCTTCTGTTAGCTTCTTGATCAGAGTTATACCATCAAGACTAAAATAAAATCGCATATGGTGGGGAGAATCAGAATTTACGGAATAGTTTCATCAATTTTGGTGACCGCATGCCAATTGCGCGCCTTGCTCAAAACAAGACACACCCATGTTGGAGTCCGACTTTGGATAAAAATTCAAAGACTAGTACGAGGAAATCGAAAGTATTCATACTTACTTATAATTAATCTCTACAACGAAGAACAACATAGCAAGTCAATATTTTATTAACATATTCTCATATAATCTCCAACCAACAATTGACACGCTGTTCTGGCTGTTCTTCCGCATCAGAAGTTCTTGATCCAGTTGCATTACTGGGCATTGCTTCTTGACTCTACAATAAAATTTCGATAACCATCCTCTCACTCAAAATCGCTCGTCAGTCAGTTTTCAATGACTTTTTAAGCACGTTGGCTACCTCATGCCAATTTCCACGTTTTTGTTATTATTTTTTTTTTTTTTTTTTTTTATTTATTTATTTATTTATTTTTTTTTTAATTCAAGTACTTTCCAGGAAAATAGGAACCCTGCGAACCTTGTTTAGTGTATGGCAGAATGGTACGAAATGTGCCAAACTTGATAATTTTTAAAGGAGAGTGTCAAACATGACGGATAAAGAATTCTGGAAAAAATTAAATAACAACATCGAAAGATCATGATGTCCTGAAAATTCCAGAAATGGAACTTGAAGAGTATAGTCTTCTCGAACATATTTCGCCTCAATGGTCACCAACATATATTGATGAAGAGAAATTCCTTACCCGGTACTATACATGTACCAAGTACATTTGATCTTAAGAACCTACATATAAAATTGTTGTTTTCAAAATTGGGTTGGGTCGCAAATAATTGTTGTCATTCAATTCAAATTGAATTTAAGACAGCCAGAGATACATAATCAATCCATCTGCAGACCTTAATTTAAGAAGTGCTGATGGTATCCTCCCAACAGGTATCATGAAATATACACTGGTAAACTATGGCTACCTAGTGCATATTATTAACCTATCTTCATATTACTAATACTGGTTAGAATTATGGGGACCTGAAAATAGGCTACCATTATTTTTCATATTGCAACCTCTAAGCAACCTGAAGACAGGTTACCAGCTCAAATTGGGATCTGTATCTGCCATCCCCACTGACAGGCAAGTAATAACTTGTATGGTTACGAGTATAAAGTGAGGTGACTAGCAGCAATGCCCAAAATGTACCCCCCACCCCCACCTTTTACAGAGTCAACTAAAATAGTTTTCATTGCAATTCTCCTGCAATGTATGGCCAGCACTAAATAAAGCTAGTGACACTGGACAGTCACACACATGCTAATTATGAGATAAATTGCTAACTAGGAGATGAATTACTTTCCTTCACATGTGTCAACTTATACCATGATAAGGTCTTATTCAAGCCAGTGAGGAGGGGGGTGTGGGGGTGTGGGGCATTTGATTTAATGTCACACTCAAGGTTATTTCACTCATATGAGGACTGCCACGTTGGATGGTGGAGGAAGCCGGAGTACCCGGAAAGAATCTAATAATTAACTACACTCACCCGGTTGTTTTGGACAAAATCCGAATCCAAATCGTTGAATTTGATCATCGACTTTTCCGTTTGGAAATTTCCGTTTGGGTATCAAAATTGTCTATCTTCACCTATCCCATGTTCAATCTGCCTGATTGAAAGTTGTTTTTTTTTTTTTTTTTCTTTCTTGAACAACGCTTAAAATTTGTATGAGTGAAAAATTGAGATATTCCTTGGTTTAATTTACATTGATTTCAAAGTTTCATAACTATTTATTAAATAGTTTTAGTGAAATCACAAATCACAGAGTCCGTACACTGGGCCTTTCATGTTGAACTCACGAAACCAGAAGTAAAATCGTTGCCTCCCCAAGACTACAATGCAGTGTGTTTAACATGGCCTTGTTGTACATATCTGGCACTGCGAAGCCGGACATTGAGAACCTTGTCTAATACTTGCTTAATAATTGAATCGGTCATATATAAAATTATACAAATATAAATGATGTGCGTCTGTCGTGAACTGTGAACCGGAGACTCTGAATTCGTGTATCATACAGTACATTTGAACATGAATAATATTGTATATACTTGGGGAAACAAGATTATCAGATTGCAGACCGATGTATAGGTGTATAAACAGGTCCCCTCAATTCAGCAAAATGCTTCCTCCCGAAGCCAGCACCCAGCTGCTTAATTTAACTAGGGCATATCAAAATCCAACCAAGTGGGCAGCACAGGAATATTAAGTTCTGAAGCCAACATACGAGCCACCAAATATTGGTCATGCCATCAACAGAACCACTCCACCATGGCCCCATTTGCAATTCTGATGAACCTGCATTATGAAATGTTGAAGACAAATTTGGATTAATATGCTGAGAGGGGATGGTACAGGGCCGTAGCCAGGATTTACTGAGGGGTGGTTCGCCTTCACTCCAAAAGGGCACACTAGGGGGTTCGCTTTATGGGAAAAGGAGCAAATAGTGGGTTCGCTTCAGTTGGAAAAGGGCATTACATGAGAAAAATATATAATATTTCTGAAAGGGGGGTTTTCCTGAACCCCCAAAACTCCCCCTGGCCGCGGAACCGGGGGGGCAGGGGGGGCTACAGCCCCCCCACTTTTTGAGACTGCAATGTTATAAGTCCTATCTTAGATAGCACCAGTCCAGCATTTAACATGGCCGATATAGAGTTCAGCCCCCTCACTTTCAAACGTGCTCCGAGGCGCCTGTGCCAGTGGCTACGGGCCTGTGGTACATGTGGGCCCCCATCTCCCCACTGGAAACTGTAGACAATATGTAAATCATCTGAAATTGAAAACTTGGGTTTTTGGGGGAGAGAGAAGGGGGGGGGGGGGGTCTCCACAAATTAATTACAACATAACAAAGGAGTATATAGGCCTAACTTGTCAACACTGAATTAATAAACGAGTCGAATGTGTTCGAACTTGCAACCAAGCTGGAATGAGGCCACATTTCCAATGTTTATACCTATGGAATTTATGAATGAAAATGTGACACAAAAACATGAACACACATTGTTCATCGACATAGAGAAAAGCCTTGCACGGTACCCGTATATGTTACAATCACAAAGATGAACAAAATTGGCCAAGGTCATTGGGATGAACACGTTACAAGAAATTCGTCCGTTGTTGAATGTTGTTGTTTAACTGACTCGCCAACGATGTTATAAAATGTTGTTGTTGTTGTCACACCCCGCCACAATGTTCCGAACTTCGGCAAGCCTTTGGTGTAAGACTTCACGAATATATATAGATTTATATATATACTTCACCAATATATATATATATATATATATATATATGTGTGTGTGTGTATATATATATATATATATATATATATATATATGTAGTGTATAGATAGTATGAATATACATTGGAGAGTGAGTGGGTGGGGGCAAATGAGTTTACCAAAATATCGAAACAGAACGCTTGTCTCGTAGGCCTGTACATCCAATATTAGGTATGATGTAAGTGTGTATATACGACTGGAGAACTGGGACACGGGACATGGGACACCTAAGAGATACATCATAAGTTGAATATAAGTACATGTAAGAATGTACAGGTACATTAATGCTGGGACGTGGGATGCGGGATACTGGACCCATAAGCTATGTACTATGTACTATATATATATATATGACAGGAGAACTGGGACGCGGGACATGGGACATCTAACCAAGGTTGTACTGATATATTATAGTTGGTACGATATGTTCTAAGATGCGAGCGTATATCACAGATGAACTGGGACGCGGGACCTGGGACGCTTGAGAAATTACAGCTATACATGCATGCCTCACCCATCCGCGGTTATGTACGGTATATGTAGAGTGTGAATGTATGGTAGACGAACTGGGACGCGGGACACGGGACGCAATGTAATATGCTATGCATGACCAGTGTGACTGGCGAACTGAGATGCGGAACGCGGGGCGGATTACGAGGAAAGCTGGGACGGGGGACAAAGGAGCACTGTCGAAAATAATTGTAAGTGATAAAACTAGATAAAGTACAAAGAAGTGAGTCTTCGGAGCTTCATGCAGTGGCATAAAAGCATGATAATGAGACCACTTTGCATTCTTCATACAAAGTTACTGAGTCTTCCCTTCTTTTTCTGATAGTAGTACCATTTCTCTACGTCAGTCCATCTACACCGCCATATTCACATTTGAAGCTAAACAAAAGGGGACATTATTTCAGATACTAACAAAATACTTGGAACTCAGTATAATTTTTAGGATACGTTTTATTCCAAAAAAGCAGAATTTCAAAATGAGCAAGACAATTTTGAAAACTTCTTAGAAGGGTTGAACATTCCACAATTCGTTGAGGCAGAGAAAAGTAGCTGTGACGGCGAAATCTTGGTACAAGAAGCCGGAGAAGCACTAATTAAAATGAAGAATGGATCATCCTCAGGGTCAGATTTTCTGGAATAAAATCAAATTTATGGTTGTTGAATCATTCAATGCAGCTGGCGAAAAGGAGACCATGTCTTCCTCTCAAAAACGAGGAATTATTACCCTCTCGTATAAAGGTAATGGGATGACTTGAGCAACTGACGTCCCATAACAAGGGAGGATCCAGAGAAAATTCATATAGGAGTGGACTATCACAGCCCAAAAGGCGAGGGTCCAGGGGCCACCTAGGCCCCTGAAGCTCCTGGATCCTAGATTGCCGAAGATGCGTTCTAAGCGTTTCCCCGGAAATAAATTTGAATATAATGTATGCAGATTTATGGTTCTATTTTCACGTTTGTTTCGCATTTTATAAACGAGCATCGATATTGAAAAAAAATCTCATCTCCTGTCGCTCTAGTTGTATTTAACGCATACAAAACGATGACCTTTACGTCATGTAACATTGGAAACCAATACGCGTAACGATACGATTCATTTACAAAGCTAAAATAAGGAAAGGAAATCACAGCCCAACTGGCGAGGGTCCAGGGGACGCCAAGGCCCCAGAAACTCCGAGGCCATAGATCGCCTGAGATGCGTTTTAAGCGTTTCAAGTCCCGGAAATAAATCTGAACATAATGTATGCAGATTTATGGTTCTATTTTCACGTTTGTTTCGCATAAGCACGCATCGATATTGAACAAATCACACCTCCTGCCTGAATCCATTTGGCTTTCTAGTTATAGTTGGAGCATACAAAACGATGAACTGTACGTCATGGAACACCAGAAACCAATATGATACCGATAAGATTCATTTACACAAAGCTAAAATTGAAGCGAATCCTCCAAGTCCGACAAGCAAGGATCCGGTGGCAGCATATAGGCTTCGGAAGGTCCGGGGTCCTAGATCACCGATGAGTTCTAAGCGTTTCCCGGATATAAATCGGAACTTAATGTATGCAGATTTATGATTCTATTTCACTTTTGTTTCGCACAAGCACGCATGGATGTTGAAAAATATCACACCTTATGCCTGACTCCATCTGACGTTCTGATTTAACAAAGCAGGCCTAAAACACACCACGACACGTGGTGCGCTCGCAGCGATAATGTCTATTTTAGATACATTTTGAAAGCCCAACTTAAATAGTACGCTCATAAACCACATGAATAGATGATGATCTTCTTAATACACCTATAGATACTCTAATTACATAATCCACATTCGTTTATTTCGCATATTATTTTAATTCTATTCAAATTAATAATGGAATAAGACACGCACCAAATCCCAGATCAGTTGCTTTTTAATAATAAATTTGTATTATATAATAACAAACCGTTATACTCCAAGGACTGGGTTAAACAAGGTACAACTGGAATTAAACATGTTTTTGACCACAATAAAATGTGTAGTTATGATCAGATCGTTAATATAGTGGGACCGTCTCGTGAGAATTATACCAATATGTAAAACAAAATCTGTTGTGCCAGGTGGTATAGTCGGTTTTGAATAAGAAAATATGATATTGATATCGATGAAGTACTTTAGAAAATTCCTTTCAAATGTTGTAAGGAAGTGAGATTATGGGTATTGCAGTGGTAAATATTGCACAATATATATTCGACTGGTATTTTGTTGCACAAAATGGGAAAACACGACACCAACAAATGTCCTGTATGTATAATAAATGTGAAGCGGATTTTATTGAACATTTCTTTGTGCATTGTAAACAAGTCGAGCACTTCTGGTCAGAGGTGCACTTTTATACAATAGAGGCGCGTATTCAAATGAGAATTAAGCTCAATCCAAGTACAATTTTATTTGGTATAAGAGAACTTGATTATGGTGCACTAAGTACTCCACAGGTTGACGAGGTTCACATTATTCTGATAGCAAAAATGGTCATTAGTAAATATAAATATGGAAATTAACATAACATTAAACTGTTATTTGATTACGAAATGAGTTTAAGAAATTTCTTAATTTTCTGTAACCTATAACCGAATATTATATTGTACCCATGTGTGTTCTATATTTGTATCGGCTGGCAATATTGTAACAATTGAGTAACAAATCTGTTATCATTTTAAACTTACAACTGTAACGCTTTTCAACATGAGTGTACAGTAATTGATACAAATATATATTTTATATCTAACAGGTGCCTTCAAATACAAAGAAGCAGAAAGTATAAAAAAAATATATTAACATATATACAATGTAAAATTAATGTGAGCCACGTCGATATAGTTAGCATTAATATTGTTGCAATTGTGTAGCAAATTTGTTACAATAGTAACGCTCTTGAATACATTTATATCTATCTATCTAGTGTATCTATTCTATGGAGACTAGTACAGCAAAGAGAACAAAGTACCTGCAAATTAAAATGCAAATGTAACAAAAAGTATCGACCTGAAACATAAATTTATCATTAGTAGACGAAAGTGTATTTTACTGAAGTCAATTAGATTGATGTATAAATGTGTTGTGCGTTCTTCGGTTTTCACGGGGGGGGCAAAACCAACTTGTATCAGTTCGTAGTTGTATGGCAAATAAATGCTCAGTGGCGAGTCCAGGGCTTCACTGAAAAAAAATATACTAACATTCCGCCAATTCTTTTGACCTCGTGAGGGGGTAAATTCTTAAGCCGTAAACGCGCGTGATGTCATAATGTCATCCAAGACATGAGCTTGCCGTCACCGTTTCAGCGAGGATATTCTTTGAGCTTCAAATATGGCAAGTGGTAACTTTGTGTTACTTTCAAATAGGGGGAAAATGTTCATATCCTTCGAGTACCGGTAGTCAATCAAACTTGGTCATACGGAGGGAGTTCTCCTAATATGGACCATGGAATATTTATAGAACGGTGACATCACCAAACCGTATTTTCGGCCAAGGCAACAAGCGTGTTGTGTTCGACAGTATGCGAAGATGTCACATCTGCTTGAAACAGGACATGAAACAACTCATTTTCGCCTATTGGTTAGTGGGAAAGAAAGGGGATCTACACCCACATTTAGGGGAAGATAACCCTGTCTGAACAATTCCTGGAGGAGGTCACGTGAAGGTCAAGGTCACTATAGTCACGGCAAAGGTCACGTGACCAGAAATGACCCCGGGGATGTATTCCTCTGCGGTGATGCAGTCAGGTCTGACGGTGATGCGCTCACTTCCGGGAAGAAGCCTTCGCGGACAGAAAGTAGTGCCATGTCAACGAGACTTGAAATCTGCGGGGATCGCCTGAATCACCGGGAATGTTTATTTAAGGTCGGACAACATGTAAACAGTAGCCGGTGGCTATCCGACTGTCCATGTGCAGGAGTCTGATATACGACGATGAACGACCGTCGTAACATGTTGATTGTTTCTGCAAGCAGTGTTATGCTAAACACTATTAAAGAGGTCTCAAGTAATGGATTTTACTATGGGGTGTAGCATTTTGTTTTCTTTGTCTCGCGATGAAGAACATGATGGAAGGGGTCTCTAGACCATGGGTTGAATTTCGGTGAAAAGTTCACGGAAGTCTGAGTTGGCCATGCTAGGTCCATTCCGAGGCAGTGGACAATGTTTAACCTAATGAGAAACCTACGCATGAACATTTGCCGTATTGGATGTGGCCCCTTGTTTTCTTCATCTCGAGCTGTAGAACAAGATGGGAGTGTCTCGAGGCCATGTGTTAAATTTTCTTTGAAAAGTGACTGTGCGCATGCGCACTGGGCATGCAGCACTGGGGTGGACGTTTTGGGGTCTTGGTGGCCCCTAATTGTCCGATTGGGTCGTGTGAGGTGTCATGTGAAGCACTCGTGAGGGAGCTGACGTGGAACTGACGTCATTCTGCGCATGCGCAGACGGGGAATTGTGGAAAAAGGGCATTGGAAGGGACGTTTTGGGGTCGAGCCGGTTCGTCCATATGAGGCCTTATTTTGAAGTTGTCTTGGGGTAGCGTCGGATTGAACTGGTGTCTAGCCCGCTTCCATCATTCTGCCCATGCGCAGTCTGGCCGTAATATAGAAAGCAGGAATTTTAGGGGTTTGTTTGTGAGAGATTGAGGGATCATCCGTGGTCCAAATGGACCATTTCGGGTGTCATCTTGAAGCTCTCGTGGTATAGACCACGACTTGGAGGATGCTTACGTCATCTGTGACGTCATTGGTGACGTTATCAGTACGGCTAGTAGCGAAAGCGGGCGTTTTGGGGGTGCGTGTGGGTGTGTTTGAGGTAGAGATGGAGCATTCTTGGTCCGAATAAGTCGTGTGAGTTGTTGTGGCCTTCGTGGTATGGACTACGACTTGGGGGATGTCCACGTCATCTGTGACGTTATTGGTGACGTCATCAGTAGGAGTAGTAGCCAAAGTGAGCATTTTGGGGGTGTGAATGAAGGTGTTTGGGGTAGAGATGGACCATGTTTGGTCCAAATGACCCGGTGGGAATATCCTAGTGAAGCTTTCGTGAGGTAGAGTCAGACTGGCGTGTTTTTTATTGGAAGTCGCGCCAATCTGCACATGCACAGTTGGGGTGTAGTAAGTAAGGTGGTCATTTTGGGGGTGCGTGGTGATGTGTTTGAGGTAGAGATGGACGATACTTGGTCCGAATGCGTCGTGTGAGGTGTCAACGTGAAGCTTTCGTGGTATAGACCACGACTTGAGGCATGTACACATCATCTGTAAGAGTAGTAGCCAAAGTGGGCATTTTATAGGGTGTGAAGGAAGGTGTTTGAGGAAGAGATGGACCATTTATTAACCTAATGGGAAACCCACGAATGGACATTTGCGGTATGGGGTGTGGTCCCCTGTTTTCGTCGTCTCAAGCTGTAGAACATGATGGGAGGGGTCTCGAGGCATGCATTGAATTTTTTGAAAAGTGCTAATGACGCATGCGCATTAGGCAGGTAGATGGAGGTGGACGTTTTGGGGTCTAGATGGACCCCTACAGGTCCAACTGGGTCGTGTGAGATGTCATCGTGAAGCACTCGTGGGGAGAGTCCAACTGGAGGGATATGGGGTGGTACTGACGTCATTCTGCGCATGCGCAGTAGAAAGGGGGTATTGGAATGGACGTTCTGAGGTCGTCCGATTGGGCCGTATGAGGTTTCATCGTGAAGCATTCGTAGGGGACCATCCGACTGGACTGGTGTCTAATCCGGGTTCGTCATTCTGTGCATGAGCAGTCTGGCCGTAGTATAGAAAGCAGGCATTTTAGGGGTTCGTTGTGAGTTATTGAAGGACCATCCGTGGTCCAAATGGACCGTGTGGGGTGTCATCAGTAGGAGTAGTATCAAAAGTGAGCATTTTATGGTGTTTGAGGTCGAGATGGCCCATCCTTAGTCCAAATGGTCCGTGAGGCGTGCCCAACCCTCGTCTTAACGCATGAACGCACTAACGATGGTGAGTGAGCGAATGCGTGCGTGTGTGTGTTTGTGCATGTGTGCGTGTTGGTGTGTGTGTGTCTTTGTATGCGCGCGTGTGTATGTGTGTGTGTGCGCGCGCGCGTGTGAACATTGTGCATAGTTAGCCGTTTCTTTCGGAAGACATGGAGGCTCTGAAGGGTCGTTCTTTTCTATCGCTGTAAGACAGAACTGTCATTGCCACAGCGTCAGGGTCAATAGGGCAAAGACCATTGCGAGGCCAGCGAACCATCGCTGGTTCCGGCGTGAGCGCTCGTGGTCCATAGCCCAGGCATCAAGGATGGCTGTCATAGTCCAGTAGTGGTGGGTGATAGCACACCGTCCCATCGAGTCGACTCTGAACCAATGCTCGGTAACCCGTGAGTGAATTAACCACGATCGCATGCTGTAAAATGCGACTCGCATAGGGATGGGTCTCCATCATGACCTCTTCGGTGGAAGTGAAGTTGTCGCACGCATGTGCACGCTCCTGGCGGTGCACCCACACCCTGTTTACGAGTTCAAATCCAGCTAGGATCACGGGGATTCCCCTTCTCTTGCTGTATGGCCATATCTTCTCCAATACATCATACCCACGCTGTGGAAGCCGCCTTGGGTATGTTTACAATTCTCGTAGGCTCTTGTCCAATCAGAAGCCATCGTTTGAGAAAGTTCAATCCCTCGCCGTGTACGACTTTAGGATACTCTTGCTTTTATGGACCGTAACACTGTAACGCCCGCCAACGCCTAACTTAACACTTCAACGCCCTGGTGAATTAGCCCTGAAGCTCTGATTTTCTAGATATTCCATGGAATAGTCACTAATTCATCGAAATGCAGTGACGCCCGGCTCAACGCCCTATTCTAATGCCCTAACGCGCATAGACCAGTGAATCGACGGGCTGGGGAAGTAACCAATCAGGGCATTCACGGCGTACATACCGCGACATGTAAAAGCATGTAACAAAATGTAGCACTGCATATTTTCATTATGCCCATCATAATCAACGTTGGTCAGGATGGCTGAGTGGTCTAAGGCGCCAGTCTTAAGTGCTGGTCCACATATGTGGGGACGTGAGTTCGAATCCCACTCGTGACATGCACCTTTTTCGTTATACTTCGCCATGTTGTAAAACCATTGTACAAATATAGCACTATAAACAAATCATTATGACCAAGATAACCAGCGTTGGTCAGGATGGTCGAGTGGTCTAAGGCGCCATTCTCAAGAGCTATGAAATTGTCTTCTCCAGGGGTATGGGTATACTGGTCTGCACATGCGGGCGTGGGTTCGAATCCCACTCCTGACACGCACCATTTTACTGATCACTCTCGTGGGAGAGTTTGACTATGGTGGTTGTTATTGGAAGTCGCATCATTCTGCACATGTGCAGTCGGGTAGTAGTAAAGAAAGAATAGTTTCGGAGGTGCGCTGGTCCGAATGGGCCGTGTAAGGTAGATAACGCTCGTGGGGGAAAGTCCGATTGGCTACCTGGTAGTTTGTGTGTGTGTGCGGTGCGTGTTTGTGTGAGTGTGACCGGGACCATGTTGACTACTTTCTATCAGAAAACCTTTTCTCATCGCGAAAGTATGCTCAGACACATTCAATGTAAGCACAACCAAGAGACATGAACCAATGGTGCGTGTCAGGAGTGGAATTCGAACCCACGCCCGCATGTGCAGACCAGTATACCCATACCCCCGTGGAAGACAATTTCGTAGATCTTGAGACTGGCGCCTTAGACCACTCGACCATCCTGACCAACGCTGTTTATCGTGGTCATAATGATTCATATATAGTACTATATCTGTACAAAGGTTTTATAACATGGCGAAGTATAACAAAAAATGCTTTTACATGTCGCGGTGTGTACGCCGTGAAAGCACTTATGGCTGCACTGATTGGTTACTTCCACAGCCCGTCGATTGACTGGTCTATGCGCGTTAGGATAGGGCGTTGAGACGGGCGTTGACGGGCGTCACTGCATTTCGATGAATTAGTGACAATTTCATGAAATATCTAGAAAATCAGAGCTTCAGGGCTATTTCACCAGGGCGTTGAAGTGTTAAGCTGGGCGATGGCAGGCGTTACTGTGTTACTGTTCATAAAAGCAAGCGTATCCTAAAGTCGTACACAGCCAAAGAGTGAACTTTCTCAAACGGCGGCTTCTGATTGGACAAGAGCCTACGCGAATTGTAAACATACCCAAAGCGGCTCCCCCAGAGTGGGTGTGATGTACTGGAGGAGATGTGGCCATACAGCAAGAGAAGCGGAATCCCCCTGGTCCTACCTGGAGTCAGACCCGTGTACAGGGTATGAGTGCACCACCAGGCGCGTGCACATGCGTGCGATGACCTCACTTCCGCCGATGAGGTCATGACGGAGACCCATCCCTATGCGACTCGCAGTTTGCAGCATGCGACCGTGGTTAATTCACTCACGGGTTACCGAGCAGTGGTTCGGTACATGTTTGGAGATGGCGACGACAACGAGGAAGGATCCTGGAAGAGTTCACAAAAGAGTCGACTCGATGGGGCCGTGTGCTATCACCCCATTACTGGACTATGACAGCCATCCTTGATGCCCGGGCTACGGACCACAAGCGCTCACGCCGGAATCGGCGACGCCTCGCTGGCTTCGCAATGGTCTTTGCCCTATTGACCCTGATGCTGTGGCAATGACAGATCTGTCTCACAGCGAGAGGGAAGAACGACCCATCAGAGCCTCCATATCTTCCGAAAGAGACGGCTAAGCACAATGTTCACACACACATGCGCGCACACACACACACGCGCGCTCCTACACACACACACACGCATACACACACACACGCACACACACATGCACGCATACACATGCGCACACGCACACACACACACACGCACGCATACACATGCGCACACGCACAGACACACACGCATGCACTCGCTCACTCACCATAGTGCGTCCATGCGTTAAGACGGGGGGTTGGGCACGCCTCATGGGCCATTTGGACCAAGGATGGGCCATCTCTACCTCAAACAACTTCACACTCCTAAAATGCTGACTTTGGCTTCTACTCCTACTGATGAAGTCACTTATGACGTGAACATGCCTCAAGTCGTGGTCTATTCCACGAAAGCTTCACTTTGACACCTCACACGACGCATTCTGACCAAGAATGGTCCATCTCTACCTCAAACACACCCCCACGCATCACCAAAATT
Source organism: Hanleya hanleyi (assembly GCA_036873755.1). Classification (NCBI taxonomy): domain Eukaryota; kingdom Metazoa; phylum Mollusca; class Polyplacophora; order Lepidopleurida; family Hanleyidae; genus Hanleya; species Hanleya hanleyi. Next base: position 67,381 of record JAVTVY010023679.1, read on the forward strand.
ACCACTTTACTTACTACACTTCAACTGCGCGTGCGCTGCGCAGTTGGGCGCGACTTCCAATAAACTAGAGATCCTGAAGCATCTTGGCGCCCACCATTGTCCGATAATTGTAAGCTAATGACAAGAGGATATTGTCGTCCATTGTTACCAGGAACAAACAATTGATTTGTAATTTTGTTTGCAGAATTTCGAATCTGAGCGAAAAAGATCGAAAAAGGGACACTGGAAAACACCAAGATATTATCTTTTTAAGTTTTAGGAGATTTCTAAAAACTGTACTTTATGCCGGGTGTTATAGTACAAGTGAAATGAGCAAAGTTAGTCTGAAAGTGAATGCCCGGAGACGAAACGGTGGGGCAGTTCACTTGCAACTGCATGGACTAAAGAAAACTAATTTAAAATTTGAAGAAATACATTTTAATTCCGAATCATTTGAACTCCTTGATATGGAAGGTGAAGGTATGGATATTCTGTATAGTCAATATATAGAATATGCAACATGGTTTGATCCGACGACTCTTGTGATGCAACGTCACAACTCGTGAATACCGTATTAATTTGAAGCGTAACTTAGATTTTCGAATCGGACCAAAAAAGGTATCTTGCACAACTAGGCTCCACGTGGGACCTGTGTACCAAACTTCAGAAAGATCCATAAAGTAGTTACTGAGCTAGAATTCACGATAACAATGTTTCAAGGGGAAATTCAAGATGGCCACCTGGCGGCCATATTGGGGATTTTCGAATTGGACTAAAAAAGGTATCTTGCACAACTGGACCACAAGGGGAACCTGTGTACCAAATTTAAGGAAAATCCATGCAGTACTTCTTGAGAAATCACGATAACAAAGTTTCATGGGGAAATCCAAGATGGTCGCCTGGTGGCCATATTGGATTTTTGAATCGGACCAGAAAAGGTATCCTGCACAACTAGACCACAAGGGGAACCTGTGTACCAAATTTGACAAAGATTCATGCAGTAGTTCGTGAGAAATCACAATATCAAAGTTTCATGGGGAAATTCAAGATGGCCGCCTGATGACCATATTGGATTTCGGAATCGGACCAGAAAAGGTATCTTGCACAACTGAACCACAAGGGGAACCTGTCTACCAAATTTGAGAAAGATCCATGCAGTAGTTTCTGTGAAATCGCGATAATAAAGTTTCATGGGAAATCCAAGATGGCCGCCTTATAGCCCTATTGGATTTTCGAATCGGACCAGAAAATTTATCTTGCACAACTAGACCCGAAGGGGGAACCTGTCACTGTGTACCAAATTTGAGAAAGATCCATGCAGCAGTTCTTGAGAAATCGCGATAACAAGAATTGTTAAGGGATGGACGACGGACCACGGACGAAACGCGTTTTGCACAGGCCACCATCTGGTGATGGTGGGCTAAAACACGCCAGTCTGACTCTACCCTTCACTAGGATATTCCAACGGGGTCATTTGGACCAAACATGGTCCATCTCTACCTCAAACACCTTCCTTCACACCCCCAAAATGCCCAGTTTGGCTACTACTCCTACTGATGACGTCACCAATAACGTCACAGATGACGTGGACATCCCTCAATTCGTAGTCTATACCACACAAGCTTGACTTTGACACCTCACACGACTTATTCGGACCAAGAATGGTCCTTCAATCGCTCAAACACACCCCACGCACTCCCAAAACGCCCTCTTTCGACACAGATTACGCAAGCATCCCTCAAGTCGTGGTCTACACCACTAGAGCTTCAAGGTGAAACCCCACATGGTCAATTTGGACCACGAATGGTCCCTCAATCACTCACAAATGAACCTCTAAAATTCCTGCGTTCTGTGTTACGGCCAGACTGCGAAATGTGCAGAATGATAAAAGCTGACTGGATACCACAGCCCAATCCGACCCTACCCCTTCAAGTAAGGCCTATATGGACCAGTCGAAGCACGGATGGTCCGGCTCGACTCCAAAACGTCCCTTCCAATGCCCTTTTCCAAAAATTCCCTGTCTGCGCATGCGGAGAATCACATCAGTTCCACCCCATACTCATACAGTTGGACGCTCCCCCACGAGTGCTTCACAATGACACCTCACATGACCCAATCGGACCACTAAGGGTCCACCTAGACCCCAAAACGTCCACCCCAGCGCTACCCGCCCAGTGCGCATGCGCACAGTCACTTTTCCAAGAAAATTTAAAGCGTGACCTCGAGACAACTCCCATCGTGTTCCACAGCTCGAGACAAAGAATACAAAATTCCACACCCCGTAGTAAAATCCACAAGAAAAAAATGACCACCCCAATCCTTAGGACAGCCGCCAACAGAGTTATTGTCCCGTCAGAGTTGTCGTGCTTGGGTCCAGAGTGTATAAATGGCGCTACGATCTTAATTCTCGTATCATCCGGGAATTTTTCCCTGGACGCCATTTTCAGCTACCAATATGACACAAACGGACAGGCACGGATGTTTTTTAACCTCTTGCGAGCGATTGTACCATGCAAAATTATATAAAACTTACGGACGGATGTACGTATCTAATGCATTCATACCATGGAAGAAACTTGTTGAGATTTGCTGGTCCCCGATGACGTCATGTTCCGTCGGTCATCTTGGACTAACGTATGACGAATGTTGTGCGGCCGCCATTTTGAAAATAGCCATCTTGACAGTTCACATTATAAATGCTTTGGCGTTATACATACATCCTTCATCATTATTATTACACGCTTACTTGAGACCTCTTCAGTATTATAATAGTGTTTAGCATAACACTTCTTGCAGAATGTGAACAACGAACATGCCACGACGTTCGTTCATCGCCGTATATCAGGCTCCTGCGCATGGACAGTCAGATAGCCACCGGTTACTGTTTACATGTTGTCCGACCTTAAATAACCAATCAATGGACCACCACTATCAATCAATCCCACATTCCCGGTGATTCATGCGATCCCCAGGAGATTTCAAGTCTCGTTGACATGGAACTACTTTATGTCCGCGAAGGCTTCTTCCAGGAAGTAACCGCATCACCACCAGACCTGACCGCATCACTGCGGAGGATACATCCCCGTGGTCATTTTTGGTCACGTGACCGGATATGACCTTCGTTGGAACTATAGTGACCTTGACCTCCACCAGGAATTGTTCAGACAGTTATCTTCCTCTAAATGCGGATGCAGATCCCCTTTCTATACTACTAACCAAACAGACGAAAATAGATGTTGTTTCAAGTCCTGTTTCAAGCAGATGTGTCAGATTAAAATCTTGTATGTTCTCTCATACATATTGGCGATGAAACATTTTCGCATACTGTGGAACACTACACGCTTGTTGCCTTGTCCGAAAATACAGTTTGGTGATGTCACCGTTCTATAAATATTCCATGGTCCATATTAGGAGAACTCCCTCCGTATGACCACATTTGATTGACTACCGGTACTCGAAGGATATGAACATTTTCCCCCTATTTGAAAGTAACACAAAGTTATCACTTGCCATATTTGAAGCTCAAAGAAGATCCTCGCTGAACGGAGACGGTAAGGTCATAAGGTCATATCTTGAATGACTTTATGACATCAGGCATGTTTACAGCTTGAAGAATTTACCCCTTCACGAGGTCAAAACAATAGACGGAATGTTAGTATATTTTCTTTCCAGTGAATCCCTGGACTCGCCACTGAGCATTTATTTGTCATACAACTACGAATTGATAAAAAGTTGGTTTTGCCCCCGTGACCTGGGACAAAACCGAATAATGCACGACACATTTATACATCAATGTAATTGACTTCAGTAAAATATACTTTCGTCTACTAATGATAAATTTATGTTTCAGGTCGATACTTTCTGCTACATTTGCATTTTAATTTGCAGGTACTTTGTTCTCTTTTCTGTACTACTCTCCAAAGAATAGATACACTGGGTCACTTATGATATAAATGTTTTCAAGAGCGTTAGTATTGTAACAAATTTGTTACACAATGCCACAATATTAATGCCAACTATATGGACGTCGCTAACATTAATTTTACATTGTATATATGTTAATATATGTTTTGATACTTTCTGTTTCTTTGTATATTTGAAGGCACCTGTTAGATATAAAAGATACATTTGTATCAATTATTGTACACTCATGTTGAAAAGCGTTACAACTGTAACTTTAAAATGATAACCGATTTGTTACTCAATTGTTAGAATGATAACAGATTTGTTACTCAATTGTTACCCTATTGCCAGCCGATGTCAACTAGTACAAAGATAAGACTAATGTACTTTGGTATACAAATATAGAACACATATGGTTACAATATCATATTCAGTTAAAATTTCTTTCTCAAACTCATTTCGTAATCAAATAACTGTTTAATGTTATGTTAATTTCCATTTACTAATGACCATTTTTGCTATACTAATGACCATTTTTGCTATCAGAATAATGTGATTAACCTCGTCAACCGGTAGAGTAGGCCTACTTAGTGCACCATAATCAAGTTCTCTTATACCAAATAGAATTGTATTTGGATTGAGCTTAATTCTCATTTGAATACGCGCCGCTATTGTATTTTGCACAAAGAAATGTTCAATAAAATCTACTTCATTATACATACAAGACATTTGTTGGTGTCATTTTTCCCCATTTTGTTCAACAAAATACCAGTCGAATATATATTGTACAATATTTTCCACTGCAATACCCATAATCTCACTTCCTTACAACATTTGAAAGGAATTATGTAAAGTACTTCATCGATATCAATATCATATTTTCTTATTCAAAACCGACTATACCACCTGGCACAACAGATTTTGTTTTACATATTGGTTTAAATTTTCGAAAATGTTTGGCACGCCAACCCGTAGCAAGGGGGGGGGGAGGGTAAAAAAACCTGCAAAAAAACAAATGAACCCTGGGATTCCACGTAGATAAAAATGTATTGAAATGATATGTGAAATAAACGAATGTGGATTATGTAATTAGAGTATCTATAGGTGTATTAAGAAGACCATCATGTATTCATGTGGTTTGTGAGCGTACTATTTAACTTGGACTTTCAATATGTATCACGTGTCGTGGTGTGTTTTAGGCCTGTTTTGCATATATGTGTTAAACCAGAACGTCAGATGGAGTCAGGCATAAGGTGTGAAATTGTTCAATATCAATGCGTGCTTGTGCGAAACAAAAGTGAAATAGAATCATGAATCTGCATACATTAAGTTTCGATTTATTTCCGGGAAACGCTTAGAACTCATCGGTGATCTAGGTTCCCGGACCGTCCGAAGCCTATAGGCTGCCACCGGATCCTCGCTTGTTGGACTGGAAGGATTCGCTTCAATTTTGGCTTTGTGTAAATGGATCGTATCGGTATCATATTGGTTTCTGGTGTGCCATGACGTAAAGTTCATCGTTTTTTATGCTCTAACTGTAGCTAAAAATCCAAACGGATTCAGGCTTGAGGTGTGATTTTTTCAATATCGATGCTTGCTTATGCGAAACAAACGTGAAAATAGAACCATAAATCTGCATACATATACATTATGTTCAGTTTTATTTCCGGAAAAAAAAGCTTAGAACGCATCTTGGGCGATCTATGTCCTCGGAGCTTCCGGGCTTGGCGGCCCCTGGACCCTCGCCTGTTGAGCTGTGATTTCCTTATTTTAGCTTTGTAAATGAATCGTATCATCACGCGTATTGGTTTCTAATGTTACATGACGTAAAGGTCATCGTTTTTCACGCGTTAAATACAACTAGAGAGACATGAGATGTGATTTTTTTCAATATCGATGCTTGTTTATATAAATGCGAAACAAAAGTGAAAATAGAACCATAAATCTGCATACATTATATTCAGATTTATTTCAGGGAAAACGCTTAGAACGCATCTCCGGCAATCTAGGACCCAGGAGCTTCAGAGTTCCAAGTATTTTGTTAGTATCTAAAATAATTTCCCCTTTCGTTTAGCTTGAAATGTAAATATAGCTGTGTAGATGGACTGACGTAGAGAAATGGTACTATCAAGAAAAGAAGGGCAGTGACTTTGTATGAAGAATGCAAAGTGGTCTCATTATCACGCTTTTATGCCACTGCATGAAGCTCCGAAGACTAACTTCTTTGTATTTTATCTAGTTTTAGCATTCACAATTATTTTCGACAGTGCTACTTCGTCCCCCGTCCCAGCTTTCCTCGTATTCCGCCCCGCGTCCCGCATCTCAGTTCGCCAGTCACACTGGTCATGCATAGCATATTACATTGCGTCCCGTGTCCCGCGTCCCAGTTCGTCTACCATACATTCACACTCTACATATACCGTATATAACTGTGGATGGGCGAGGCATGCATGTAGCTGTAATTTCTCAAGCGTCCCAGGTCCCGCGTCCCAGTTCATCTGTGATATACGCTCGCATCTTAGAACATATCGTACCAACTATAATATATCAGTACAACCTTGGTTAGATGTCCCATGTCCCGCGTCCCAGTTCTCCTGCATGTCATATATATAGTACATAGCTTATGGGTCCAGTATCCCGCATCCCACGTCCCAGCATTAATGTACCTGTACTTTCTTACATGTACTTATATTCAACTTATGATGTATCTCTTAGGTGTCCCATGTCCCGTGTCCCAGTTCTCCTGTCATATATACACACTTACATCCTACCTAATATTGGATGTACAGGCCTACGAGACCTAATGTATATTCATACTATCTCTACACTACATATATATATATATACATATATATATAGTTTCAAACATGGTGTATTGTCGGGTCATACGTGATTCTTAAACCTACATTGTCGGGTCGTAAGTGTATTGTCGGGTCTTTTTGTCATTGTCGGGTCGTTATGAATTTCACACATACGTTGTCGGGTCTTTTCATATATACTTTATCGGGTCGAATTTGACCACTGATCGATTTTGTTAAAAGTGGTCAAAACCATTTTGGAAGTATGAAAGTTTTTATTTGATGTTCCATCATCGAAGGGAGACAAAATCTGATGTGGCTTCTCCTTGATGAGCGAAGAGAAATCCTGCGCATTTAAAGTATTGTTTTATGGTTGTTTTCGAAAGATGACGTGGTTATAATTGATGCTGGATTTAGATAAGACATTCAGTAGCCAGTAAAAGCCCTGATCCCGGGGGTTTGGGGCTGGACAAGCCCAAATTTGCCTTTTCCTATGTTTTGTGTATATAGACGATACAGCGAGAAACGTCAGCCGAGAACCAGCAGTGTTATAGATTAATGCCTGGGACGTATGTAGAATGCTCAAGATAACCCAGAACATGCGTCACAGCCAACATTCAGTAGATAGCCATCGTCCAAAATTCTGTTTCCCTATGTCATAGGTATATTTATGATAGACCATATAAAGTTACTACAGAATGTACATAATTATAGAGGTTGTATGTACATGTAGAATGATCTCAATAACTTAACATAATCCTCAAATCCGACACTCAGTAGCTAGCCGTCGTTCAAATTGTGTTTCCTATGCCATGAGTATATTTATATATAATCGATCATATGCAGCCATAGGATAATGATAATAATGGAATCAGTTCCAACATTCAGCGGCAGCCATCGTTCGTAAAGTCTTCCTTTGTCTATATGTGAAAATATTATATGGTATAACTGATACTTCACGGTATACACATTGAACAGCGCACCATATAGGCTACATAAAACAAGCTCTTGATTGTTACACGGGCTACGTTAGCAACTCCTGGTGAAGCCCTATCGAGTTTTAACTTTTGAACTATTTAAGGCTCACTAAAGTTAATAACTCGTATATAATCACCGCCATCCCCTAATTTTCTCGCCGTCCCGAATTTTTTTTTTCATCTTTCTGCAATGTCTAGGACAAGTTATTTCAAGCCGAAAAGTATGAAATTCCAGTCATAATTCGATTTGCAAGATGATTTGTTGACTATTATCCTCAGCCACCATTCTACTTTTGTTCACGTATCCCGCTTATCTTCATCCGTGGAACAGCATTGATGACTATTCATGCTATATCGTGTTGTTGGTAGCTTTACAACGAGATTCCTGGGCTTTGTGAAGAATGAATAATGCAAATGCAATGCAGGTTAAGGCCGGTGCACACCTTCGCCATTCTGTAAGCGATAAAGATCGGACCAGCTCGCAAGGAACCGGCTATAATGAAGTTCGAAATATGGAGTCTCTATATATAACTCCATGCTTTAGGTGTGAAACGGACTTTGGGTGAATCGAGAAATAAACGGTTTACCGCCAAACAAAATACATCAGCATATTTTACAAGTATCACTTTATATATTCCCGTCGTCAAATTAGTAAATTTGTGCAATTTTTTACCTTTGCCGGGCGATTCAAAATCCAACGTAACTGTCCATCCATCCCGGAACAGTGAGATTATGGCGGGCTTCGTTCTCAATTCTGTTTGACCTCTCTTGCCGGAGGCGTGTCGCGACTGACCAATCAGAATTGAGAACGAAGTCTGTCATAATCTAACTGTTCCTAGATGGACGGACAGTTACGTTGGATTTTGAATCGCCCGGCAAAGGTAAAAAATTGCACAAATTTACTAATTTGACGACGGGAATATATAAAGTGAAACTTGTAGAATATACTGATGTATTTTGTTCACCCAAAGTCCGTTTCACACCTTGATGTTTATTTATATAAAGCATGGGGCTATATATAGAGACCCCATATATCGACACTTCACGACACTTCACCCTAATACCACGCCCCCCCCCACCAAATCTCTTATTTTGCGGGGCTGTGGGTGTGAGCAATCGGATATGATCGCGAAGCTAGGTGTGCAACTCCAGAAGGAATCGCAATCGATATACGGTATTCAAAATAGTTCAGTCATATCGCGAAGAATCAATAAGCCACCACTCAGCTGAGGTGCTTTTGGTTACCGGTACGGTCATTATCGTATGATGTTGAAGTGGTAGCGCCAACAAATATTATCATATCAGTTTGATTTCTGAATTATTATGACGACGTCGCGAAGGTGAGCAGCAAACTCTTTCTGCTGACGGCGCCGGTATGCACAGGCCTTTAGTTCTGACAACCATACATAGTTTCTCATGGATAATTTTCTGACTGAAATTCGCTTCTCGGGAATGCAAACACTTTACCGTCCTGATCTGGAAATAGTTTCAAAACCAATCTAGTGTGTGTTAGATGAAGAGGGGAAAGATTTTGATTGGCGCAGTTAACGCATTAGGGCCCACCTCGACCTTTCAACTGAATCTTTCTTCAGTTTTAATGTTCCTTCAAAGAAAAATGAATGTTGGTTGGAAATGTATACATTAGACATGTGTCACCTGAGTACGTGTTTCAACTCGTTTCCCCAGATTTGACAGTCTGATTGGCTAAAAAGTCGAGTTACTGTACTGATAACGAAATCAATCCAAGTCAGTTTTCCCTTTAATATTTTCCGGAAATTCGCAAACTAAACTTGGATTCAATGAACACACGCGATGGTGTTCCTTTCTACAAAGGATCAGCTATGTCGCATCAACATATACAGTCCAGTATATTTCACTGGAATCCTACTTCCGAGCAATCATTTTACTGAAGTCTCCCCTTGGCAGCAGACCGTAATGTACCTGAATGATAATGGTATGCGGCGAGGTCACATTTTCTGGTAAGGTTCTACAAGCTTAAAAATGAATCAAAGAACACTCATATATTTCTGTATTTTGCCAATTAAATAGGCGATATATAAGTAATACATTGTTTCCAACTAGAAATAGAAATAACAAATAAAAATAATATCACTACACAAAAAGGCGGATTTCACGCACTGGGGAAAAGTATTGCTTATTAATGGGGGAGGCCACCGTTTGCACTTCTTTACATAGATGCCCTCTAGTGCGGATGTTTGTATTTCATAGCGTATGACCCGTACATTGCAGCTTGGAGAGGCCAAGATGACAAATACATTTACTGGATATATATTATAGATAAGGCATCCTATATTTCATATACCCAAAATAGTATGGTCACAGGTATGGAATATTTAGTATCAAATTATATTCCATACAGCAGGAAATGTGAAATAACCAATTATGGCAAGACTGCCTTAAATTTAATCAAATAAAACTCTTTGAATACATTCGAGAGGTATGACAAAGTATTTGTATATATGAATATTTATTTAAATTTAACCTATCACTGAAATGCAATGTCGAAGTTCCATCAACCGGCTTCCCCCAAGAGGTACGTCTCATACTTGTTCATTATGCTTTTTAACGTCATAAGAAGGTAATTCTTTTATATGGCAAATATTAAGATTTGACATCATGAAATGGTAATTCTGATACACGGCAAATATGAAGATTTCATCTAATTTTATCTAGACTGTAAGAAAACCAAATGAAGCATTATAAGTTATTTCACCGTCTGGTAAATATACGCATATTTCGATGAGAGCAAATATTCAGTTTATCCCTTTCACTGATGGTTATACGAGTATGCCATTCCGTTTTATATGATCAGCAAATATATGGTAGAACAGAACTTTTGCAACCAGTTTGGTAAATACTGCAAATGTTAAGGAATGACTGCCCTGTAAATATATTGGAAATATTTTCATTTACCAACAGTTTAATATCCTTTAAATGTTGTCAATTATAATATTTCATTTTGAAAATTAATGCAAATATGACAAGCAGCCAGAGGATGCTAGGTCCCCCGCCAAAATGGCAGCAATATTTATAAGCGCTGTCGGTTTCAGAAGATATTCATGAGGATGGCAACAGCTACTTCACAGGCGTAAGAAGCAGAGCAGCCATTCCACACTAAGTGCACATCAAGCTCATTTTTTCAAATGTATCATCCCGGCTGTCATTCTGTATTTTTTAGAGTCGCCAATATTCCAAGTTTAAAAATATATAAAGCATTTGAGTGTTGGGCACCAAGTACTCTTGTTTTGGTCCCCCGGGGAAGTAGGCGTGACGGAGTACAGGCTCCGGCCATCAGTGCCTATCTACTGCAACACAGTGGAAATTACCAATGATTTCTAGGTCAGACAGCTGACTCCTGTTGTGAGATGTAGGTCAGAAGACGCAGTGTTGCTGCAGCCACAAAACAGACCAGATATTTATTGTGATTTCAGTCTATGATGTTTGTAATTCTCCTTATTATTTGGTGTCACGCGAGTCACAAATTTAAGTATTTCATTTCTTACCCACCAGTAAACAGAAGTTGGAACTTTTAACCATGTATCAAAGACATCTACTACAGTATATGTTTAAGATTCCAGCAAAGAAAATTTCCTTCGCAAGTTTGAATTAATGCAGTATGTTCCGTAACTTTGTGTCACGCGAGTCACGTCATCTTTGTCACACGAGTCACATACACATTGCTTCTGCATACTGAGTGTTAGAGACAACCAGTTGATGACATCTTATGTGAGATGCCTCGCCAAGATTTACTGAATAACAGAGCACAGCTTTCGTTCACCGATGACAGTCTCCGCAAAGCAAGCGATGCAGCATTGAGTGTGCCTGGCACAGACACTATTTATTTCAAGTGATGGTTTCTCTGAGACTGTTTGATGGGACTGAGTAAACTTAAAATTTATAATAAAAGGATAAGATGTCATGTGGGAGATTTTCCCTACATTTGTTCCATTATTGAAAGCAGTTTACATGTTTCCTTTATAGATCAGAGTTAATGTCACGCGAGTCACAATGTATTGTGTTACACGGGTCACATCATTCCATGTACACCAAACTGAAGAGATACACTTCAAATTTCTTGAGCACCTCAGACAGCTGACTACTGTTGTGTGATGTAGGTCAGCCACAGCACAGACCAGATATATATATTGTGATTTCAGTCTCTGATGTTTGTAATTCTCCTTATTATTTGGTGTCACGCGAGTCACAAATATTAGTATTTTATTTCTTACCCACTAGTCAACAGAAGTTGGAACTTTTAACTATGTATCAAAGGCGTCTACTGCAGTATATGTCTAAGATTCCAGCAAAGAAAATTTTATTTGCTGGTTTGAATAAATGCAGTACGTTTCCTTTACTTTGTGTCACACGAGTCCAGTCATCTTTGTCACACAAGTCACATACCCATTTCTCCTTCATACTGAGTGTTAGAGGCAAACAGTTGATGACATCTTATGTGAGATGCCTCACCCAGACCTAGTGAATAACAGAGCGCAGCTTTCGTTCACTGACGACAGCCTCCAAAAAGCAAGAGATGCAGCATTGAGTGTGCCTGGCACAGACACTGTTTATTTCAAGTGTTGGTTTCTCGGAGACTGTTTGATGGGACTGGGTGGACTTCAAAGTTATAAGCTTTAGGATTAGATGTCATATGAGAGACATTTTTTCATTATTGAAAGCAGTTTGCATGTTTTCTTTTCAGATCAGAGTTAATGTCACGCGAGTCACAATTTTTGTATCACGCGAGTCACATCATTCCATGTACACCAAAATAAAGAGATACACTTCAATTTTTTTGAGCATCTCAGTTGATGTTCTGGATATACCCCTCCAGTGTTACCTGTACTCCATTAATGACTCAGTCATGAAATGGGCCACAAATCTTAGCGTTTGTATGAACGGGTGAAACGAGTGTCTTCGTGCCTGTCACGCGAGTCACGCACTTTGCTTTATTATTTTGGTACTTTCTTGATCAGCATTATTACCTTTGTTCCCTGTGTTGTAAGTGTCTTGGTTAAAATTGATATAAAATTAACACACTAACTGGAAAAAGTGAGTATTAAATATTTCTGAACAAAATGGAATGGCTGAGAGGGGTCTTTCCACCTTCCCAGGTTTTGAGATCAACTCCGAATGGCTGACTGAATGTTGATTGCTACTGTAATATATTTTCTTTACCATGTAGCATGAAAATTATGTAACCCCAAGAGACAACTCATGGCGTATTATCTGCAAACTAAATTTGACAAGAATATGAAGGCATCCTCAACCTATTGCCCAGAAACCAAATTTAGACTTTGCCACAAGGAGTCACCACCTGTAGGTGCAAGCAGGCAAAACACAATCCCAAATGACATCTCATGTCATGGTATCGGCATATGAACTTTGAGACTCTGAAGAGGGGTTCTCAAGTTATTGCCGGTACTAGATGCCCACCGGTGTTCATGTGGGTCACATATGAATACAAAATTTGAGAATAATCTGATGAACAGTTGCCAAATTATTGCCCGGAAACAAATTTTTCCACCAGGAGACGCCACCTGTAGGCAGAAGCGGGAAAAATACAATCCCAAGGAACATGGTATTGTGGGGACATCTGCATACCAAATTTGAGAAGAATCAGATGAGGGTCCTCAAGTTATTGCCCAGAAACCAAATTTAGATTTTGACACCAGGTGACGCCATCTCTAGGCGCAAGTCAGTGAAATGCATTATCAAGCAACATCTTATGTCATGGTACATTCATAAAAAATTTGAGAAGAATCCGATGGCCAGTTCTCAAGTTTTTACCCGGAAACGAATTTGTGATGTTGCCACCAGGTGGCGCCACCTGTGAGTGCAAGTGAGCGAAAGGCAATCCCAAGCAACAGCTCCTGGCATGGTAAATGCATGCCAAATTTGAGAAGAATCCGATGAGCCGCAAGGTTTCTCATGTTACCCAGAAAGGTACATATGTAGGATATTTCAAAGAAATTCGACCAACTGTTTCTAAGTTATCACTTGCAGCATGGAATAATGGAATGAACTCTAGTGGCGCCACCTCCGGGTGGATTTTGCTGAAACGCATCACCAACGGTGTTTTGTCGCAGGGAATGCATTTACCAAATTTCGAAGAAATCCGACAAATTGTTTGAAAGTTATCGCTCGCGAAGGATTTGAACAAACATGAACGGACATGCACTAAATATTGGAACAAAACCCAGTGGCGCCACCTACAGGCGGATCTTGCTGAAACTTAATACCAACAGACGTCTTGTCGCAAAGAATGCAGATGCCAAATTTCGGAGGAATCCGACAAAGCATTTAGGAGTTATCGCTTATGAAGCATTTGCACGAACATCCACGGACATGCACTAAAGGTTGGAACAAGACCCAGTGGCGCCACCTACAGGCGGATCTTGCTGAAACGTAATACCAACAGACGTCTTGTCGCAAAGAATGCAGATGCCAAATTTCGGAGGAATCCGACAAAGCATTTACGAGTTATCGCTTATGGAGCATTTGCACGAACATCCACGGACATGCACTAAAGATTGGAACAAGACCCAGTGGCGCCACCTACAGGCGGATCTTGCTGAAACGTAATACCAACAGACGTCTTGTCGCAAAGAATGCAGATGCCAAATTTCGGAGGAATCCGACAAAGCATTTAGGAGTTATCGCTTACGAAGTATTTGCACGGGCACGCACTAAAGATTGGAACAAAGACCCAGTTGCGCCACCTACACGCGGATCTTGCTGAAACGTAATACCAACAGACGTCTTGTCGCAAAGAATGCAGATGCCAAATTTCGGAGGAATCCGACAAAGCATTTAGAAGTTATTGCTTACGAAGTATTTGCACGGACATGTCCGTGCATGCACAGACACATAGAAGCAAGACCCCAGTGGCGCCACCTACAGGTGGATCTTGCTGAAACGTAATACCAAGAGACGTCTTGTCGCAAAGAATGCAGATGCCAAATTTCGGAGGAATCCGACAAAGCATTTAGAAGTTATTGCTTACGAAGTATTTGCACGGACATGTCCGTGCACGGACACATAGAAGCAAGACCCCAATGGCGCCACCTACAGGCGGATCTTGCTGAAACGTAATACCAAGAGACGTCTTGTCGCAAAGAATGCAGATGCTAAATTTCGGAGGAATCCGACAAAGCATTTAGAAGTTATTGCTTACGAAGTATTTGCACGGACATGTCCGTGCATGCACGGACACATCCATGCACGGACACATAGAAGCAAGAACCATTTTAAAGTCCCCGGCCGCGTTGCTGCGGGGGACAAAAATGTGATATGGTTTCATTGTGTGTAGGGTATATAATTTTTATTTTGATCATTCAACACGCTCTCGTGGATAATATGAGTGTGTAATACGTGGCGTAACACGACAAGTGCAAGGGAACATGTGGGGTTTCTTTGCTTATTTCATACAGTGCCAACTACAATGGATTGGTTAGAAAGCTCTACTTCTTGGCGATTTCCACTTCGTCGTTTCAGGAATCAGGAGTCACCCTGTAGCATAAGATGGAAACGAGGAATACATGTAATATAGAGGACATCGTAACTCTTCCCAATACAACGTATAAAATAAGCTACGTGATTCACCGGTAATACACGTAGAAATATTACACAATTCAATGTATATAATTTACAGAAAAATGAAACAGAAGTAAAACTTCATACTGTCCTGTCTCAAATTTGTCACAAATGCGGCCTTAATTTACTATCCATATCCGAGTATCCCACACTCTGTGTAGCGAAGAAATTGAATACACATGTTTAACTTCTCCTTGCTGAAATTTACACAAGATACATATAGGTGCACGATAGTTCCGTTCGATCCAACAGCATGCCGTTTCCTCACTCCAACATGTCGAAACGCGAGTATTTTTTCTTACGTGTACTTCTCCCACAAGCAAATTTAGTGAACTGATTCTAGCTGTACACTGTATGCTTGGTTATAACGCATGCAGCACTTTTGTCTTGGCGAAACATATGCACGTTGTGATTGGTTGATCATTATGTTAGCCTGATAAGCGTAATATGATTAGAATTCTGATTGACAGACAGGTCGGGCCTGCAGACAACAGGCGACTTTTACAGACATTAATCCCTAATACAACCGTCTTCCCAAGATATCTAAAATATAAACGGGAATATATCATTCGTCTATCGGATAAGCTAAGATGAAGACCCGGCTTATCGGCATGGTGAAACAAGTTATGCAAGCTTATCTATGGTGGCCAAAAGCAATTAAATTCGAATGTGCAAAGTCTCCAATTTCCAACAATGCCCAGATATCTGTATCTTTATATCAGCGATGATGAAGTGGAACAATAGAATGCAGTAGCTCCTACAAGAGAATTTCGGGTGCATTAAATTTTAAACCAGAGACCGCACAATCACAGTCTCTGGAACCAGGTATAAATTTAACAAAATATGCAAGATTTATCGTTCAAAGAATTGAGCCTAAAGCATATTTTGTCAACTTTTGAAAGCATGTCGTATATCGTTAGGACATTCCACGTTGAAGAATGAGAAGAAAAGTTATTCTGGTGAAGCCGACAGAGGACCTGCACGCCCAATGCGTCAGTAGTATACAAAGCGTAGATCTCTGAGGATTTGTGGAGGACGGAATGTGGAAAAAAGAAATGTTGGTTGTAAATAAGGATTGTTTGACGTCACACCAGGAGCTTCAATATGACCCTCCGCCCTTATGGGGTAGTGCAAACGCAGGAATATCACCGTCTAGACTACGCATGTGCAGTCCACACGCCAAACTCCTCCTTTAGATGATACCCTTTTAGCATGCAAAAATCTCCATATATTAGATCGAGTCTATTTTTCTAATATCTGATGTTAGTTTATTGGTAAATTTATAATATAGAAAACCGCTTTTTCTAACCCAATAGGGTTGATTGTGGCGATTGAATGCAAATGTGCATGGTGTATATCCACACGGCTCTAACTAGCCTGTCGGCCCGCCTCAGGTGAACTGGACATTTGGCTATGTTCTATCAGTCAGTGATAGTCGTACAGTGCTATGACAATTATTAACAAAACAATGCAAAATATGAAATATGTCAATTTTTCAGTGGCAGTCTGTTTTGAGTATAGACCAGAACGTTGTATTTCACTGAACATTGTGTTTATCGTCAAATTTCAATCGCCGTTTTGGGACACCGATTTTGTGTAAAATTGGTGTCTAATCAAACGTTTTCTGTGAACTCAGGAAATTATCTTAACTCAATTAAGAATACACAAAATATCGAAACGGACCTGGCGCGGTTCAGTGAGATTTTGGCCACCATGGAGATCTCACAGTGGAACCCATTCTTATTGACTGTATAGATTTTAAGATTTTAAGAGATTCTTTTTATCGAGCAGTTATTTCAGATGATCTTTTTAGTCGAGTGAGAGAAGACTGTATCTTAGTTTATTTGAGAGAAATCAGTTTGTGGCATGAGTTTTAATGCATGTGCATGTCTTTTGGTGTGTTGTGTTGATTACTTATGGTTTGCTGGGTTGTTGACTTGCTTTTGTTAGAATTCATAGAATTTTGTTTATTTGTCGCTATATAGCTGAAATATTGCCGAACGCGACATTAAACTTAGTTTATTCTCTCTTTCTCGCTCCTTGGCACCATGAGGTGCGCTTTGAAGTGCCAAAATGAAATATCACCTACGAAAGAAAGTTTCAATTAGCCGGAGGATGGCAAAATAAGGAGTCGAAATGTCGAGTCAAAAAGAGCCGTACGCTTTTCAGAGCTATTAAAGTATATCATGTCTTATGGTCTGAGTAATGTCTCCTCTCTGGGTCTTAGGGTGTTTGAATAACAGCATCTTGAAGTAGTGGATTTGTGCAAAATCGCCTATTTCGAACAGAAAACAGCACATTTTCTCTCCGTGAACACACCAGGCCAGTCTAGAACCAATAACTTTACCCCGAAATATTGGTCGTGTCAGTAGTCAGTTGTTGCCCAAAATATTGCGTATTACACATTATATTATCCCCTCCATCACCTCACACCCAACCTTGGCAAGCCGCGTTGGGTGTTACAATTTTGTTTGCTGTTGTCGGCGGTGTTCGCTCTTGTCCAATCAGAAGCCGCACTATAAGAAACTACCGTTGTGTAGCGTCAATCTTCGGCCATGTTCGCTCTTGTTCGTATTCAAATGTCATCCAACTGTTCTGGTAATCTATGAGACCATTTGCTGTCCAAGCCACTCTAATCGTAGTCCACTCTACGATCGCTTCAATACGGCATCCGACAAGATCCATTCAGAGCAAAAATGTTCCCTAGAGATCGATCTAAAAGTTCCTGTTTTCTATTACTCCTCGACTGCGCCTGAACACAATGGCGTCACTTCCAGTCCAAACCACCTCAACCGTAGTCTACTCGCCGAGAGCGTCAAAATCAGCCAACGGTTTCAAACTTTACCGGGAAATCCCCCGACAGTCAAGTTACCGGAATTGACCTTTCCAAGTTGCTATATCCACCACTTTATCCCTCCTCACCGCGTCCCGACAGGTTTAGACTACACGGCCCACAATCCACACCGAAAATGCGCTTTCTCTCTTACTCTCCAAGTGCGCATTCGTGTATCACTGACCCTACACTGGTCAGGACCCTGTAGAAAACGATAGTTCAGTCACCCCCACGTCTTGTTCCGAGTGGGCATCCAGGTTTTTCCTGTATCGTTCAGAGTTCTCTCCATTTGCGCAAAGATGGAGCCACCGCTTGGTTGAACGTGTGCACCCTTACTCCCCTACCACACTATCGTATGGCGCATGCCTGGGTCCCCGGATTCTCGTTGCATGGGTGAAATCTCCATGTCTCTCACCCCTCTCGATCTCCGTAAATCGTCCTACTTTCTCTTGGCATGCTCAATCCATTGCGCATGTGCAGGGTCAAAGATCAACACCGGTCACGATATCCAAAGGTCAATGGACGCCCAGATCTTCTTTCTCTACTACTTAGAATTATATTTCTCAAGGAATAATCCCTCTATTGGGGGAATGAAACGAGGCATTATTCAGCATAAGTGGCAACCAATCTTGTGCGACACATGTGAAAACTATTCAGATGGAAGCAAGAAGGTTACTATCAAAGTGAGAACGTGTATTGATAATCATGAAACACTGGTGATATCAATGCTAATTCTGATCAATATACCCCAATTGATTGATAATTTTGCTCTATTATGCAGATTTGCACAATCGTACATAAAAAACACCGGCGCGTGTCTATATCAACAAGGTTTGCGTGCTATTGTACCTGGAAGAGTTTGATGAACTTACTTGAGAGCATTTTCGAGAATCCCGCAGTGCGTCAGATATCTGTGTGCATTCCGATTAAAATAAATATATTCCCCTAATGTGCACATTACTACATGGGACCACTTTTTCCTAAAGAGAGGCATAAGAGAATGTTTAGTATCTCCTGAAACTTCCTGGTTGTTCAGCTGATCGAAAGTGTAATTGATACGACAATATAGGTTTGTCAGAAAAGATTTCATGAAAGTTACACCATAGAATTTCTGATTGAAAAATACACAAAACATGAATGGACACATTTTCAACATAGTGAGGAAAATCTAGTTCTGGTTTCGTCAAAATTCAGACGAAACTGGATAATTTACTCTTCTTTACCGACCACACAACAAAAGTTACATCACGAAACATCATAGTTTGGATTCAGCACTCACAATGGAGCCCTAAGAATGGGTTGATACATAAAGCAGATAAGAACTTGCATAACATATCTAAGCTTGATGCATTTGTTTACAAAAGTCTTAGTCTGAATACACATTAACCGATTAAGAGACTAGTGTGACATAAAGGTTAGATCCATCATACCATGTGTGCCGTAAATGGAGACCCCGGGAAATATTCACGAATAAATACTTGAATTCCATGAGAAATATTCACGAATAATACTTGAATCACACAAGCTATATATATCAAGTATCTGTGCTGATAAATAGGAGTTCTGGGCACCCCTGCTTCCTTCTCCCGTGGGTATCAATGATATACTTTCTTCCCTGGCAATTTGCCTTCGTATCTTTGCTGGTCTATTAAGGCACACGGCATATGTATTCTGTCTGCAACGAAGCGTACGGGCAATTCTCCATCCTTTTTTTGTGCAAAAGGCAGTCATTCATTATTTGTGAGCAAGATATCATTCTCAGAAATGCGAGAATGTTTAATAATCTATATCTTATTTGTTAATGTCTTAATGGCTTTTAAAATAACAAATAATGTATTGTGCCGAATGATTTGTCAAGTCTGAAGGCAAGAGCAAACAAAAAACTTGTGGTAGTGACATTATCTTATTACCCACGCTTGCAATTATCATGTAAAATAGGACATTTCTCCCTTCGAACATCCCCCCCCCCATGTGGACATTTCCCCCTCCTTCCTATAGCTATTTGTGCTATGATTTCATACGAATGTGAAACACATATTGACAAAAACATTTTATTCTTATTTTCAATAAGCTTAATCGGACATAAATTTTCCCCAGCTATATTTAAGATAGCGGCACTGTTAACCAGATTTGTATGATTTAGTAACAAAATAAAAATGCAACTAAGTTATAAATAAAGCGATTTTGATGATTATCTTTTCAATAAGTTACTTTCAATAAATTGACATGATTTCGAAGAATACCCCATGGTTTCAACGGAGACAAAATAAACATCATTGTTAGATGGTATATCGCTGCAAATATGTTGTCTTTTCAAATTTAATCACCAATTTAAATCAATCAGCATGTTTGTTACATAATGTCTGTAACTAGGTAGAATCTATTGTTTAGTTTATCTTTATCCCGAGTTAGCCCATTGCCGGAGTAGAATCAGTCCGTGCATGGCACAAGGAAAGTCATTGTGTACAGTTTGTCTTCAAAACCACTGATTACAATACCATTTAACAATCCTCACAGCTTTATTATCCTGATTTCAGCCTGCTGCTCGAGTAGAATCACATAACTATGTGATAGTTATTAACTTATACTGTGTATTTATTGTTTAGTCATGCCAAATTATAGAAAACAAGAAAAAAATAAGAAAGATAGTGCCACGGCACTGTAGCTCATCTGTCTGTAACTGGAGGAAGTAGCTGTGAGAAATTTTTACTAAAGATCTGCAATAGATGAGTTTCTAACTTGTGTTGTCCCCCCTGAACACTAAATGATCCATGCAGTTATTTCCTGAGATTTCATGATAAAGTTTCATGGGAAATTCAAGATGCGGCCATATTGGATTTTGAAATGGACCAAAAAAGGTATCTTGCACAACTGGACCACAAGGGGAACCTGTGCATCAACATCCATGCAGTAATATCCTGAGAATTCACGATAACAAAATTTCATGGGGCCACTGGTGGCCATATTGGATTTTCGAATCGGACAAGAAAAGGTATCTTGCTCAACTTGGACCCAAGGGAAACCTGTGTATCAAATTTGAGAAAGATCAATGCAGTAGTTCCTGAGAAATCGCGATAACAAAGTTTCATGCGAAAATCCAAGATGGCCACCTGGTGGCCATATTGGATTTTTCAATCTGACCACAAATGGTATCTTGCACAGCTAGACCCCAAGGGCAACCTCTGTACCAAATTTGAGAAAGATCAATGCAGTAGTTCCTGAGAAATCACGATAACAATGTTTCATCTGGAAATCCAAGATGGCCGCCTGGTGGCCATATTGGATTTTTCAATCAGACCACAAATTGTATCTTGCACAACTAGACCCCAGGGGAACCTCTGTACCAAATTTGAGAAAGATTCATGCAGTAGTTACTGAGAAATCGCAATAACAATGTTTCATGGTGGCCATCTTGGATTTGTGAATCAGACCACAAGAGGTATCTTGCACAACTACACCCCAAGGGGAACCTCTGTACCAAATTTGAGAAAGATTCATGCAGTAGTTACTGAGAAATAGAGATAACAATGTTTCATCTGGAAATCCAAGATGGCCGCCTGGTGGCCATATTGGATTTCTGAATCAGACCACAGAAGTAACTTGCACAACTAGACCCCAAGGGGAACGTGTGTATCAAATTTGAGAAAGATCCATGCAGTACTTCCTGATAAATCACGATAACGAAGTTTCATAGAGAAATCCAAGATGGCCGCCTGGTGGCCGTATTGGATGTTCGAATCAGAGCAGAATAGGTATCTTGCACAACTAGACCCCAAGGGGAACCTGTGTACCAAATTTGAGGAAGATCCACGCAGTAGTTCCTGAGAAATCGCAATAACAATGTTTCATGGTGGCCATCTTGGATTTGTGAATCAGACCACAAAAGATATCTTGCACAACTAGACCCCAAGGGGAACCTGTGTACCAAATTTGAGAAAGATCTATGCAGTAGTTCCTGAGGAATCGCGATAACAATGTTTCATCGGGAAATTCAAGATGGCTGCCTGGTGGCCATATTGGATTTTTGAATCAGACCACAAAAGGTATCTTGCACAACTAGACCCCAAGAGGAACCTGTGTACCAAATTTGAGAAAGATCCATGCAGTAGTTACTGAAAAATAATGATGACAAGATTTCACTGGCAAATTCAAGATGGCCGCCATGGCAGCCATATTTAAAATCGTATCGACACGGCATGAACAAATTCTGGTGTACTCATTGGGGGGAACATGCATGCCAAGTTTCAGCTTAATCGGCCAAGCGGTTTCAGAGAAGAAGATGTTTACGGACGACGCACGACGCACGACGCACGACGGATGACACACGACGGACGACGGACGACGGACAATCAGGCCATGACATAAGCCCATCGGGCCTTCGGCCCAGATGAGCTAAAAAGTCAATTTTGTTACACATTCGTATGAACTCATAGTACACAGATATATATGAAGTGGGATATGTCAGCAGGGAGAAATGTCCTCGGGGGGATGTCTGCGCACCGTCGATGACAGGCCGTTTTTGAGTATTTGAGATTTTATAAGATCATAATGATTTTTTCAAAATTGTGTTCATTTCAAATGTGGTACGTGGAATATGCTGTCCGTTTCCATTCCGCATGGCAATATAGTGACATAAACTTCGTCGGCTGACGTTAGAAGTTTTGTTTCCCTTTTTTCTTATATATTTTAGCCTGGTTATCTATAGTATGACACCTTAAACCGACCTACCGTTTTCAATATCGCAATCTCTGCCGTTACAGTAAATCGAAATATGATTTTTGTTCCAGCAGTCATATTTTAGTTATGCAAAAATGTATACGAAAATCTAATATGGGTGCCCAATATCATTGATGCCTTAGATTAGTGAAATGCTGGATTTCTACTCTCGCGCACAGTTTGTGAGATCAAACATCACAGAATATGATGAAGTCGTAATGTAAGGGTCAGGCGACAATGCATGCATGTACAAGAGCCAAATCTAGGGACAACAAAGTGTCTCGACTCAGTGGTACAAAGACATTGCCAATAGTTCCTTAAATGAAATAAGACGGATAGTGGAACCAGAGACCCTATAATAAATATGTATAATAATTGATTATAGGGTCTCTGGTGGAACTAATAAAATACGAAACAAGTTTGTGCTCGGATCATCTGATTTTATTTCGATAAAATGCGCACATTTATTATCTCATGTTACTCATATCGGAATACACATACCTGTGAGTAACCGGACCTTCTGACAGATTTATATACGATGAGTAAAAATCTCCCAAACGGGCTTCTTGCAGCTCAAATTAAAAAAAAACAAAAAACAAAAAAAAACAACAAAAAAACGGGGAAGGCCTTGCCTAAATGTGGGGCTTTCACTGTGAAATTTATATAAAAATCATCCTTTCACAGACAAATAACAGACATCATAATTTTACTTGCCATGCATCATGGTCAAGTAGTACACAATTAGTCATTCTCCCAACGTCAGAATTTTTAAACTCGAAACCGTCGATAAACAACATAACAATAGGGAATATACAATCTGATGACATGAGAATGACAATTGGTATACTGTCCTAAAGTTGACACTACACATGTGGTAGAGAATACAATTGGTTTGGATATTAGTAGTCACGAGGGCTTCAAGACGAGATCCTCCATCACCCATTGAGACCAGGAATGGCCCCTGTATAGCTCAAACACACCCCAAAAATGCCCTCTTCGCTACTGCTCCTGGACTCTTCATGACGTCATCTCCATTTCAAAACCCCCAGTTGTAGTCTACTCCACGACCGCTTCAATATGATGCCTTGCAAATCCCATTTACCCCTGTGCACCCCAAAATATCCTTTCAGTAATACTTCTCAACTGCGCATGCGAATCGTGACGTCATTTTCGATTCACGCCAGCACCCTTTGCCAAAACGTACACCTCAATGCTTCATGGTGATGCACTCCGTCACTTTCCTGTGAAATTCAACCAATGTCTTCGAGACCACTCCCAAAGTACGCTTCAGCTTGCAAGAGATCGAACAAATATCCACACACTATAATTTGCGCCACAAGAAAAAAAAAATACTCATGGATTCATGTGAAGTCCATTTTCCACATTTTGTACACCCTGCAAAGTCTGTTTTAAGGGGAGGAATTCCTAGTCTTTGGTTCCCCTTCAGTCACCTGACCGACATTGAAGCGCACTTCAAGTTGAGACCCTTCATGACCCAGGGTTAGCCCAGTTCTATCCACGTGACTGAGTGTTTTTCACATTTTTTTTTTTCATGAAATTCCAAGATTTACGTTTTCTCCGCCAGTCACTCAACTGGAAGTGACCTCTCTACATTGCAATGGCAACCCCTTTACTGGAGTGACCTTTCATTCAGAAGTGATGTGGCATGATATTCCACCTCTCTTTAAAGAGAAAAACAGTTTAAGCTATGCTGGCAGGACTGTTCCCCATATGTATGAAACTTTTATTCATATGCACATAACTTTTCAACATTACATTGTTAAATAAAATTTGTTCTAAATATTTAGAACAGATGTCCACAGCTGACACAGCTCTTTAATTTAGGTATCGATGAAGACTCCCTAATTGCACTCATTGAAAATAAATCTTATACACTTACAGTCATTTCAGCTAAAAACTGACTGACGATAATTTGTGAAAATATGTCTTCGAAAGAAACAAAATTATGACAGATTTGGTTAAACTGGGATATTTGTCAGCTCTAATACCCCACTTGCACAAAATTCAAATTATTCCTTTAACAATATACCGAGAAGCCGGAGTGAATGCTGCACCAATATCACTGGCAGTCACATTGAGAGAGCAGTTTACATGTACAGCAGTTGATACATCCACTGTCTTCCCTTTCACATGTGTCCATAGGAAATATTTTAATAATGATAACTGGTCTATCTTTGACCTGAAGTTGCCAGAATTATCATAAATGTAAGCATAATGGTCCTTTCCTGGAACAATAGGATAAGTGATAAGCTTATATGTTAACAAACCCGTGTTAAATAGATAGGAAAGAATGGGTGAAAAAAAAACTGATGTGAATTGCTGTCTCAATGCACCTGCCAGTGCTATGGCAGACTTTTATTGTTAAAGCATTGACTTGAATTTTGTTGAAGTGTGCCATTTCGTATTTCTGTGGTTTCACCATTTTGGGTACCGATAAGATGGTATCAGCACCTGCGCGTGCAAGAAGGGATATCCAAATGTGAAACGATCGATTCAACACTCTGAGTGCTTGCATTAAACCCTCACTTGCATTTCGCTTGTATCATGCATATTTACATGTTAGTCCACAGGGCCTCGTTACCGTTATTAATTGGTTAATTAGGTTGATTACAGGGGGGAGGGTCGAGGTAGGGAATAAATCACCTTGTGTAATCAACCTAATTAACCAATTAACAACGGTAATAAGCCCCTGTGTGTTAGTTCACATGTTTCAAACAAAATTCATGTCCCCAAATTTACCAGTAT
>JAVTVY010023680.1:0-88641 GCA_036873755.1 Hanleya hanleyi
CGTTGTAGATCTGACGCATCTCTTCATCGAGGGTGCTTATCGTCTTCACCGCAGAAGGTACGGGGTACGGTGATTGGAGGTTTTGAAGGAGCCGAGGTTCGACGAGGACCATTTTTTTCGTGTGGTTCATTGTCGGCCGAAGAGTCCACCCAATACTGGACCCAACACGGAAGCGGCCAACGGTGCTAAGATGGTCCCGAGAAATCCACCTTTCTGTAACACATTTTTCTTTTGTGTTTGAGAAACTCGCTTCTGGACTAGGGTTCGCAGACCTGTCTTATGCTTGGCCAACTTTGCCTTCTGAGCCGGAGTCCGTGGTACGTTGCATTTTAAGATATTGAGTCCAATCTCACACAGACAGCACACGAGAGCGGGGTTTGCACCGCGTACAATGGTTCGAACCAACTCGGGTGGGGCCGTCTTCAATACACGGAGCGTCGGGGCGTGCTTCCGTACTCGCGCAGACATCATGTACAACTAATGCTAGAACCCACAACCCTGCCCTTTTTATCTATCTCAGAGAACAGAGACAAAAATCAACCATGATGTGGTATTCATTCTTTTATTATCCCCATCATGAAAACACACACACCCCAGCTGGGGGAGCCACTGTGGGTGTGTTTACATTATTTTTGCATGTACACGTGGTGAGTCTCTCCGGGAAAGATTCCGGTGCGTAGTCGAAGGTGATCGGGGTGGCTTGCTTCAGGTCGAAGAGCATATACCCGTGCTGAGGGGTTGTCGCATCTTTAAAGGCTTCCAACGCAAACGCAGTGCCTCCACGGTACATCTGTCTCGCCAGGTGCAGCAGTTGAGTGGTATCTCTCGGGTTTTTGAAGACCACCATGTAGTGGGCATTTAAGCTGATGTTCCGATGTTCTTTGTTTTTACTGAAGAGATTCTGCACAATGTAGATGATGCTCAACCGACGATGATGGCTGCCTTTGGTAAAGAGTTGGGTGACCCGACTGTCCGTCTCTGCCATCAGATCATCCAGAACCCGTCGGTCCTGCGATGACGCAGGTGAAGGGATGTTGCCAACGGAGGTCCATGGTTCGAGGTGTATCCGCTGTCGTGGTAATCCGCTCTTGTAAATTTGGTACGAGTGAACTGGAGTGGTAGGTACAACGTCGGTCGCCGTTGTCTGTTCACTGCGGGTATTGATGGTGGTGGGTACAACGTCGGTGGTCGTTGTCTGTTCACTCTGAGGGATGAAATCCGGTGGGTTTTCAGACGTACTTGGTGTACTTGGTGTACGTGTGGAGCTTGGTGTGGAGCTCGATGTGGCTTCTACACGGGGTGTGGTGGTGACTGGGCTGCGACCCAGGAATTGAAGGAACAGGGCCGGCCTTGCCATTTGACGAAATGAAACAGTTTGCCACGCCGACGTTCCGTTTTCAAAATCTGCTCCACCGTGTAGTAGTCTTGCTGTGTTTTTATGACAGGCTGTAATTCCATATCGTAAAAGTTCATAGACTCGCTGCTGTCGGGGTAGGCTTTACTGAACCGTACAGGGTCCCCGACCTTGAACACCGCCTTCGACGTTCGCTGCGATTGTATGGTGTACAAGACACGCCGGACTTGGGCTTCATTGCGTTGGGTCACAGTAATGGGGGCTCTCTGTATACTCCGGTGATAGGCTCGATTGTAACCACTCACAAGTTTCGGGAGAACATCGATGTACCGTTTTATATTCTTATAGGTGAAATATTTATACATGCGGCCTTTGAATGTCCTGTTGAACCTTTCCACCACGGAAGCCTTGGTCTCGTTGTAGGTATGGAAGAAGAAGACCTTCTGTTTCTTGAGAAAGGCTTGGAACGGTCTGTCGAGGAATTCCGTGCCTTCGTCGGTTTGCAAATACAAAGGTTTGCGCTCGGTCTTGAAGATGTCTTTGAACGCCGCTATGAGATTCGCCCCCGTTCTCGTCCGGATGGGTACCACCCACGCATACTTTGACAGGATATCGAGCCACGTCAAAATATATCGATTCCCATCGTTGTGTTTGGCAAAGGCGCTCATATCGACCAAATCCGCTTGCCACTGGGCATCTATTCCTCCCACGATGACCCGGTTCCGTAGAAAATGGCGACGGACAGCTCGATGTAAGTTATAGGTGTCTTGTTTTCTTAACCAATCTCGAACTTGGGCACGGTGTATTCCCTGGGATTTGGCCGCTCGATAGAGAGCCGACAATGCACTATAGGCCGCCGGACTCTCGGGACTGTAGTATAAGTTATCCAACACCTTCTCCCAGCGCTTCATGGTGACAAATGATGATGGACCCTGGCTCTATCGTTTATTTATAACGGGTATATCTTGGGCGGGAGTTTCTTTCTGATTTTCTTCGTTGGCTTCCACAGTGTCCATGGTAAATGACCAGTCCAACTCGTCTGATGACCGCTTGATAAGCACTTGATCCACATCTACCACGGCATCTTCAAATGCAGACCATAGATCAGGGTGAAGGGTAAAATGCACTGTACCCCCATCTAGCCGAGCCAATTGAGCAAAGAAAGGGCCGCGTCGGATGTACACATCGCGACACAAGTGGATGAGGTCGCCGTCCAGTTCACCAGACAACACCCGTTTGAATTTGGTCCAGCCCTCTCGGGACAGACGAATGTGGGCCGGGCACGGTTGTGTAGGGTCCGCCTCACAGATGTCTCCCACCTCCTCCATGATATCGACCTTATCCGCATACACGTGCAGGAAGACGTCGGGGGTCAAGCTGAGATACACCAGTATTATATGCTCCGTCATGGTCAGTGCGTGAATGGTACAAGATTTGACTGTCTCTCGTATTTATAGGGAGAACCCCGTGAGATCAAAGGATCGGTTGGTCATGTCACTGGGCTGACTGAGTCTAGCCGGGTAATCAATGACATCGTCGTCTGGTTCATTGCTAGACAGTTGTTCATTGGGTTCAGCCAGCGCGTCCTCAATAGCACGAGCCCACCCCAACTGGTCTGATGACCGCTCGTCCGGTGTAAACAGCTGGTCCACAAATAGGCACCACTTTCTCCAAGGCTGTCCACAGGTCAGGGTCTAGGGTGAAGCTTTGCGTAGGATCGTGGTAACGCCCCACACGGACAAAGAAGGGTCCACGGTGTACGTAGTTGGCGTTCTCGAGGTGGATGAGGTTTCCGTCGAGCTCACCGCTCAACACCCGTTTAAATTTGGTTCAGCCATCACGGTGTAGGGTAACCGTAGTGGATGTGGACTCCGAACCCCACCCACAGACATCCCGATCTTCCGATGGTGACTTTATCTTCATAGACGTGTAACCCCACCTGGGGTGTAAGGGGCAGGATGGCTCGTAGGACTGGTGACATGGTTGACCCAATGACGAAGGGTGAATGACGCACACTGTGTCTGTCTCTCGTATTTATAGTCAGGTCCCACTGTCAATGCCGCAGCGCCAGGGTGAATAGGGCACAGACCATGACTAGGCCAACCAACCGTCGCTGGTTCCGGCGTGAGCGCTCGTGGTCCATAGCCCGGGCATCAAGGATGGCTGTCATAGTCCAGTAGTGGTGAGTGATGGCACATCTCTCCATCGAGTGCACTCTGTCGAGGGTCGCTTCTGTGAACTCGTTCAGGATCTGGCGTCGCCCCTCGTTGTCGTCGCCATCTGCAAACATGGACCGAACCACTGCTCGGTAAACCGTGAACGAATTAACCACGGTGGTGTGCTGTAAAATGCGAGTCGCATAGGGCTGGATCTCCGTCATGGCTCTGCAACCGTAGAAATGAAGGTGTGGGATCCAGAGGGACGTGTTTTATAGACCATGTCACACATGCGCGCCTAGACGTAGCTCTACGGGTGTAGTCCGTGATACGTACTATTCTGATGGGTTAGCCCAAAAAAGAGAACAACAACAACACAGATTACAGATCAATCCTTTTATTATGCGTGAATCGGGCTTAACCTGTGAACATGATAGGACATGTACTAACCTGTCTGTGGGGGTTTTCCACAATGTCGTTCACCTTCGTGTCTTTTCGGGTACGTCCGTGTCTTTTCGGTAAAGTCCGTGTCTTTTCGGTAAAGTCCGTGTCTTTTCGGTAACGTCCGTGTCTTTTCGGTAAAGTCCGTGTCTTTTCGGTAACGTCCGTATCTTTTCGGGTATGTATGAGGGTCTTGAAGGGGGGCGACTGTATGTGACGAGTTGTATGCGTTTTTCTCGGTGACGTCCGTGTCTATCATCCGGGCACTTCACGTCTGCGCCTGCATTGGGGTGTGTATGAGGGTCTTCATGCGCGCGCGCTGGAGATTCACCCACGCAGTTCCGGATAACCCGCGCGCGCTGCGGCATCAGATCATCCCCGCGCGCGCTGCGGCCGGGGCGGGCCGGGCCGGGCCGGGGAAAACCCCGGAGGTTGAACATCCGGACGTCTAAGGGGAACATTGGAACTCTTCTGGGTTTGGAGGTGAAACCCGGAAGTGACGTCACAACCCACATGACCTGCGCAGCAGAATGGAAACGACACCCTAGTCTAGCCCCCTCACCTAGGCTTCACATGGATACCTCACTCGATCCCATCGGCCCACTAGTGGGCCACCTAGACCCCAAAACGTCTATTTCCATACCCTTTGTCCACTGCGTATGCGCAGAGTGACGATATTTCAACCCCGCACTCACCCCATCAGATGCCCCCTCACATAGGCTTCACATTGATACCTCACTCGATCGAATCGGCCCACTAGTGACTCCCCTAGATCCCAAAACGTCTATTTTCATACACTTTGTCTATTGCGCATGCGCACAATGACAATACTTCTACCCTACATTCATCCCATCGGTTGCCCCCTCACATAGGCTTCACATTGGTACCTCTTGCCCATAGCCATGCAGTATTGGCCTATGGGCCTACCCAGGCCTCGGTGACTTTTTCCAAAAATTTCACCGTTTCGCTCCGGGACCCTTCCCATCGTGTTCTAAATGACGAGACGTGAAAAACAAATCCAAACAGCCCATATCACAATGAACGTGTGTACATTTCCCAGGTTGAACCCATACCCCCATATAGCCAGCCTATCGGCCTATATACAGACCTCGATGACTTTTTTCAAAAATTTCACCGTTTCGCTCCGGGACCCTTCCCATCGTGTTCTAAATGACGAGACGAGAAAAACAAGACCAAACCACCCATATCACAATGAACGTGTGTGAATTTCCCAGGTTGAACCTATACCCCCATATAGCCAGTATGGGACTATATGGGCTATATGGTACTTTTCCAAAAATTTCACCGTTTCGCTCCGGGACCCTTCCCATCGTGTTCTAAATGACGAGACGTGAAAAACAAGACCAAACAACCAATATCACAATGAACGTGTGTGAATTTCCCAGGTTGGACCTATACCCCTCACAGCCGGCCTATAGGCCTATATACAGACCTGGGTGACTTTTTCCAAAAATTTCACCGATTCGCTCCGGGACCCTTCCCATTGTCATTTTCTTGGCGAGACGAGAAAAACGCGACCCCACAAGCCATAGTAAAGCCCACGAAAAAATTGACCATCCCCATACCCCATACAGGCATTTTCCCTTATATTGTATAATACAGACCCCTATTGTAGGGGTAAAGTCCGTGTTCCGCTTTTTATAGTTTCGGAAAAAAAATCCTAATTTTACAAGCACCCACCCCATTGACTGGATAGGCAGGCCCCGATAAACCCGGGGACTGATATTAGCCCTTTTGGCTAGGGTTGATAGGGGTTTTCCCCTATTTTAGGGGTAAAGTCCGTGTTCCGCTTTTTATAGTTTCGGGAAAAAATCCCAATTTTACATGCACCCACCCCATTGACTTGATAGGCAGGTCCCAATAAGCCCGGGGACCGATATTAGCCCTTTTGGCTAGGGTTGATAGGTGTTTTCCTCTAGTTTAGGGGTAAAGTCCGTGTTCCGCTTTTTATAGTTTCGGGAAAAAATCCTAATTTTACGTGCACCCACCCATGACTGCATGCCCCTTCACGAATGCTTCACTTTGATACCTCACTCGACCCAATCGGACCATGCAGCGTTTTTGAAGTCTGGGGACTACTTTTTCTCCGCGGAAGCTTTTTCCAGCGACCGCATCACCACCAGACCGCATCACCGCGGAAGAATACATGCTCATGACCGCCACGTGACCGCCACCTGTTGGAACTATAGCGGCTTTGACCTCTACACGGCCTCAGAGGTCAAAGGCCGTAAATGGCCGCTTCCTATACTTTAACCTGGGTTCCCCCTTAAATTTTACCCGGGGGAACAAATAAGTAGGTCAACCTGCGTTTAAATGCTCATTTCCTACTACTCCCGTCAGAAGCTACAAGGATCGGAAATCGCATATGTGAACATTTTGTTTTTGTTTTTTTTTTCGTTCGAATATAACACCCCAAATCACAATACAACGAAACAATACGAGACAGAACAAAACTATATTATACGATACAATACAATACAATAAAAAATAATACCATACATTACAATACAATATATTACAATTCAACATATTACAACTCAATACATTACAAAACAATACAATTCTAAACAATACCATACCATACAGTACGGTGAAATATACCATAATACAACACATCACAGCACAAACACACATACACCTTTACATAAAAGAAGAAAGTTAACAAAGATTGTGAATTTTATATAATACGTTTGTACAACGTATAGTGGCAAATTTCAATTGATAATTTGACTGATAATTTATTGTGTCTCGTGAACAATATGGAATACATGCTCCCCAGACATGCGCACTTTTGTAAACCAAAAGGCGACGCGCGACGCGAATGTCCGTCGCGCGTCGACTTTTTAAAAGTCGACGCGCGACGGAAAAAGTCGACGTCGCGTTTTGAAAGGCGACGTCGCCCTCTCCGTCGGGCGTCGCGCGTCGACTTTTACAATGTTAGGAGATAGGGCAAAAGTCGACGTCGACTTTTGAAACACGACGTCGAGTTTTTGGCCTATCTCTTTAACATTATAAAACCCAACGCACGACGCGCGACGGAGAGGGCGACGTCGACTTTTTCCGTCGCGCGTCGAGTTTTGATTCTTCAAAAAGGCGACGCACGACGCGCGACGCGAAAAGTCGACGTCGTGTTTTGAAAGGCGACGTCGCCCTGTCCGTCGCGCGTCGCGTCGACTTTTACAATGCTAAGAGATAGGCCAAAAGGCGACGTCCACTTTTGAAACACGACGTCGAGTTTTGGCCTATCTCTTTAACATTGTAAAAGTCGACGCGCGACGCGCGACGGAAAGGGCGACGTCGCGTTTCAAAACACGACGTCGACTTTTCGCGTCGTGAGATCGAATTGGCACAAATAGAACACCATAGGGGAGCTTGTATTCCATTTTGTTCACGAGACACAATAAATTGTCAATCAAATTATCAATTGAAGTTTGCCACTATAGGTTGTACAAACGTATTATATAAAATTCACAATCTTTGTTAACTTTCTTCTTTTATGTAAAGGTGTATGTGTGTTTGTACTGTGATGTATTATGTTATATTTCACCGTACTGTATGGTATGGTATTGTTTAGAATGGTATTGTTTTGTAATGTATTGAGTTGTAATATGTTGAATTGTAATATATTGTATTGTATGGTATTATTTTGCATTTTATTGTATTGTATCGTGTCATATAGTCTTGTTCTGTCTCGTATTGTTTCGTTGTATTGTGATTTGGGGTGTTAATTTCGAACGAAAAAAAAAAATGTTCACATCTGTGATTTCCGATCCTTGTAGCTTCTGACCGGTGTTGGTAATTTGCTGAGAATTAACTGCAACAAAGCAAGAATGGCAAGATATTTAACATACATGGAGACTATGTACCACAGAATTTATTTGTTTCGCTGTCAGATATGAGGCGCCGTTTGTGACAATATTGTCAACGACAAATATATAGAGTTAAAACCAAAATATAAAGTCGCCGTTTGTGACAATATTGTCAACGACAAATATATAGAGGTGAAACCAAAATATAAAGTCGCCGTTTGTGACAATATTGTCAACGACAAATATATAGAGGTGAAACCAAAATATAAAGTCGCCGTTTGTCAAACACAAATATATAGTTAAAACCTTTGTAAATATATATAAAACGATATAAATAGGGCCTATATATAAGGGATCGTTTCCATTATTCGTTTTTTCTTCAGTCGCGATTTTTCTTCAATTTTCTCGATTGAAAAACGATCAGTCGCGAATCAGTCGCGAGGATATCGAGAAAAAAAATGAGAAAAAACGATTGAACCTTTTCTGGAAAAAAACATTCTCTCGCGATATCGTTTTTGAATCGTTTACCCATGCGCGATCCGTTCTTGATCGCGAATCTTCAATCGTGAGAGAATCGGTTTTTTTTCAAGGCGCGAGAGAATCGTGAGGCGGAGTGATATTTGACACATAGGCCGTGTTGCCGTCGTACGCCGCTCTATCCGCGAACTGGGAACTACATGTAATGTTGATTGCGGATTTGTCGATGGAAAAACCTATATTACTATACTATACTGTATAAATGCGCAAGATAACCGAATAATATATATGATTCACGATCTATAGTCTCCTACAAGCCGAAGTAGGGCGTATGCTGGAAATATCTATACATATACCTGTACCATGCTTCCTGTGACGTTCGCGCTCAGATTTACTCTGGCCTGGGACGAATATACTATATTCTATATTCGTCCCAGCTCTGGCGAAGCGTATATGACAAAATTACATGTTTATTCAATAATCGTGTGAGTCGACAATGTATTAATGTTCAGTCATTCCCTTCATACTTTCGATAATTTCCTCATATATTCATGCAACTTGGTATAAACAATACAGGATGATAGTCACAATATCTTGTTTTGTAAATACCGGGTACAGGTCATAAGTGGATTTGAGTTCGTCGTTGATTGCATTATCAGAATGATTACGGCACAGGCTTCATAGAGGTGTGAATGGGCGCATGGCGATAACCCAGAACAGCTTAGCCCTCCAGAATTTCTGGGTTAATTAAGGTGAAAAATAGTGTAATTAAATATGTATATTTTGTTATAGTAAAACATACATTAGGAAAGGGTATCCATTCATGTTTTGGTACAGTTTTTAAACTATTGAGATGTGAATAAGTTCAAAAAATCACCATCAAGTTAATTTTATTTATTATAAGAATATTCGCGGCAGTGATTTCATATTAATATCAAATACATATCACAATGGTGATTGAATCGCATATAACGGTTGGATTCACATATGTACAATACTTTTTATTTTAATTTTATATTTTGATAAATGAACTATGAATGAGTCCAAAGGGAAGCTCAAGCCAAAAACCAACTGAATAGTATATAATTTCATCTCTTACTGGATTAACCAGTTGTGAAATTTTTTACAAATAGCCCGCGCTATATATTAATAATTAAGTGCTTTCGAAGACTCAAAACCCCGTATGACAATGTTATATTCAATACAGCGCCATCTATCTACACAAGGAAAATGGTGATCGTAGGACAAAAGACCACGCGTACAGCGAAAATCTGACGAATCAACTCAAAAATTCAGCCCGCACAGATGCCAAAAACGTTCACGAAAAATACTACACAAGAAATCTGGAATAATACCAGCTTTAAAACACAGAAATACCCAAAATAATAGACGAAATTGCAAGTGCAAATGACCCAATCTGACCATATCCGGGTCTGTGTCCCGTACAAAATATATGTAAATATGAAGTTATAATTATATGCATAACCATTATTCCTATGTATATATATAGATATTTTCTTTCTTTCAATATCCCCATCGTATCTATATAACCGCCAACTGTACAGAAACACGCTATAGTTTTACACTAGGCAAAGAATGGAAAAGGAAGAAGAAAAAATGATCGAACTTTATATAGTCTGACTGAAGTGTTAGAAACTCGAACGTGTATGCGGGTCAGTCAAGCTGAACCAATGGCGTACTGCTTTCGGCTATAATCCTCAATCGTTTTTTTTCAATCGTTTATATTTTCTCGATTAAAAAGCGATTGAATCGCGATATCGCTTTTTATTCGCGAGGATTTTCTCGATTGAAAAACGATTGCCAACAGAAAAAAAAACCATTCGAACAGCGATCGCGAATGAATCGTTTATTTTGAAGAAAAAAAACCATTCCCTCGCGCCTTGGAAAATCGCGACTTCGAGAAAATTTGACGAAATAAACGATCCATTCGCGAACGATAATTGGAAAGGGTGACTAAAGTTTTTTTTTTTAATTTTTATAAATATTTTTTGAACATAAATAACGATAGGAAGTTAAGACGTTAAATTTAACGTAAATATAAAGTACACGAACTTGTAAAGTGTACATGTAAACCGGATATGCCCAAAGGAAGCTGCGCAATCGATGTGCGCGCGAGTAATACTGGTTAATCAAAACTGCAACTGGGTTCTCAAGCGAAACTATGACAGCGGTGAAAGCCACTCGCATGTCACAGATGTGTCGAATCAAACAATAAGATCACGTACCTGAACATATATCAGTTCACTGCCATAGTGATTTAGTAAAGGCCTATTCCAATTTTCACCAAGTACTGTTATCATTTACAATCGTACTTCAGAGTTATCACATCAATTAGATATAAATACATCTACTTATAAATCACCATAAGGTATCCTAGCCTGCAGCCAATATCACGGCCTGCCCCTTTGATGTTCAATCTGCGATTCCGTCGGCCAAGTCGCTGGTTGCTATTTGCTGCATAGAAACATCAACAGAAGTTGAAATAAAATATGAAAATAACGATATATTAATTATGCGCAACACAAATATTAGGCAATTTGAAATCATACTGAATATGAGCATATTTCATTGACTAGAATATGACCATTCATAGCCTAGTTATAGGATTTGGAATTATATTGTCGTTTTGTATCATTTATCGTTTTTCGATAATTTCCGCATTTCCAAACAAGACAAAAATTAGCAGGGAATTTGGTATAAGTACAGCGAATGGGAAACTAATGGCTCATGAGGAACACTACATTGGCCTTTTTTCACTTTTGCGCTGCCTCGAAGCTGTTACTAGTAACTGAGGAATCAGTCGAAGCCGTTTTACCCCTGCGTGCTAATCGCTAATTGATCTTCAATACGTGTGTATTGAAGAGCACTTCTGGCCCGATGGGTTCTTGATGGGCATCGGTGTTAACCCTATTATATACGGTGACGAGTGAGTGAATAGGGTTTAACGTCGCTTTCAACATTTTTTCAGCTATATCACGACGGGGAAGGGAAGGGAGGGGAGTGGAAGGGGCGGGGGTATACCTACTTGTAACAGAGCAGATCTAATGTTGACATTTTATACTGCTGTCCCACCGAAATATCATGCCGTAGGCAGACATGACACCCCACTCAGTCACGTTATACTGACACCGAGCGAACCAGTCCTTGTTCTATCCTCTCAATACTGAGCGTGAGCGAGGAAGCAACAAGTTCCATTTTTCAAGTCTTTGGTATGACCCGGCCAGGGATTGAACCCAGTAATTACCGCTTACGAATATCAACAGTTCATTTTATTCAAATTACGTTATACTAACTTAAAACCTAAAAAGTTTGAGATCAAGTAAGCGTATCATGCTATAATAAATGATCTCGTTAATGAAAACGAGGAACGGTGAACGCAACAGTACAATCCACACTGGTGGTTCCCACAGTAGGTGCCATTGTTCTTTCATAATTTGAGAACGGTGCGTTTGATGATACAAGCATTGTGCAACCGGTTCCTCATGAGCCATTAGTTTCCACATTCGCTGTACTTATACCAAATTCCCTGCTAATTTTTGTCTTGTTTGGAAATGCGGGAATTATCGAAAAACGATAAATGATACAAAACGACAATATAATTCCAAATCCTATAACTAGGCTATGAATGGTCATATTCTAGTCAATGAAATATGCTCATATTCAGTATGATTTCAAATTGCCTAATATTTGTGTTGCGCATAATTAATATATCGTTATTTTCATATTTTATTTCAACTTCTGTTGATGTTTCTATGCGGCAAATAGCAACCAGCGACTTGGCCGACGGAATCGCAGATTGAACATCAAAGGGGCAGGCCGTGATATTGGCTGCAGGCTAGGATACCTTATGGTGATTTATAAGTAGATGTATTTATATCTAATTGATGTGATAACTCTGAAGTACGATTGTAAATGATAACAGTAATTGTTGAAAATTGGAATAGGCCTTTACTAAATCACTATGACTTGGGGAATAAAGTACCTGGGTGTCTTTCAATGACAATCCACTCACAGTAGTACATCGCATACACCGTTAGGAAGCTCACATGTTTAGACTGTCACAGCACTTTCAGGATAGTAGTTCGTCCAATTGTAGAATTGTATAAATGTTCACTTCACAGCACGATAGTTGAGCTATAAATGTTGAGTGGTTCCGATTGATTGTATATTAATATGTACTCCTATACGGAGGTGCTCCTATATAGAGGAGGGATTTACCTACTGAACTGAACTATGGCAGTGAACTGATATATGTTCAGGTACGTGATCTTATTGTTTGATTCGACACATCTGTGACATGCGAGTGGCTTTCACCGCTGTCATAGTTTCGCTTGAGAACCCAGTTGCAGTTTTGATTAACCAGTATTACTCGCGCGCACATCGATTGCGCAGCTTCCTTTGGGCATATCCGGTTTACATGTACACTTTACAAGTTCGTGTACTTTATATTTACGTTAAATTTAACGTCTTAACTTCCTATCGTTATTTATGTTCAAAAAATATTTATAAAAATTTTAAAAAAAATAACTTTATATATAGGCCCTATTTATATCGTTTTATATATATTTACAAAGGTTTTAACTATATATTTGTGTTTGACAATATTGTCACAAACGGCGACTTTATATTTTGGTTTTAAATCTATATATTTGTCGTTGACAATATTGTCACAAACGGCGCCTCATAGATATGTTATATTGCTGATTAATTTTCGAACACTGGTAACTGTGTTCCACAAAATGCACACCCCTCCATCGCGAGGACAATACGCATCTATTAGCTTGTCAATGTGTTCATATTTCGCCGGACTAATACGTAAAATAAATTCAAGTTTCCAATAATGAACCAAAAGCTTATGTAAGTAACAGTTTTGCGGGAGTAACAGTAACGACTGGGAAAAACTAATTAGAAAAACTAATTAATAGCTTGTGTAGCTCAAAGGAAATGTGGAATCTTACTGTTTTCCGGCCGAAAACGAAAGTAAAATGACCCCACACCTCACCTTTACTTTGACAGCATATAGTCACTAGTCTAAAATGGCAAAAAACAAAGCCTTACTATTAAAAAGGGTTGTATGATTCGCCATAAAATGCAACGTGGGGCGTTTTATCAGGAGACATTCATCAGGATGTCTCCAGAATTTAAGATCACACAGTTCCATTGAGCTACACAAGCGATTAATTATTTCTCTCTGTTTTCCAGTCGTTACTGTTAATCCTGCAAAATAGTTACTTACATACGCTTTTGTTCATTATTGGAAACTTGAATTTAATTTACGTATTAGTCCGGCGAAATAGTAACACATTGACAAGCTAATAGATGCGAATTGTCCTCTCGATTGAGGGGTGTGCATTTTGTAGAATACAGGTACCAGTGTTCAGAAATTAATCAGCAAAAAAAACACATTTCAGACAGCGAAACAAATATATTATGTTGTACATAGTCTCCATGCATGCAAAATATATTGTCATTCTTGCTATCTTGCAGTAAATTCTCACCAAATTACCAACACCGGTCAGGAGCTACAAGAATCGAAAATCACAGCTGTGAACATTATAGTAATACATGCTCCCCAGACATGCGCACTTTTGTAAACCAAAAGGCGACGCGCGACGCGAATGTCCGTCGCGCGTCGCGCGTCGACTTTTCAAAAGTCGACGCGCGACATAAAAAGTCGACGTCGCGTTTTGAAAGGCGACGTCGGCCTCTCCGTCGCGCGTCGCGCGTCGACTTTTACAATGTTAGGAGATAGGGCAAAAGTCGACGTCGACTTTTGAAACACGACGTCGAGTTTTGGCCTATCTCTTTAACATTATAAAACCCGACTTTTTCCGTCGCGCGTCCCGCGTCGAGTTTTGATTCTTCAAAAAGGCGACGCACGACGCGCGACGCGAAAGTCGACGTCGCGTTTTGAAAGGCGACGTTGCCCTCTCCGTCGTGCGTCGCGCGTCGACTTTTACAATGCTAAGAAATAGGCCAAAAAAGCGACGTCGACTTTTGAAACACGACGTCGAGTTTTGGCCTATCTCTTTAACATTGTAAAAGTCGACGCGCGACGCGCGACGGAAAGGGCGACGTCGCGTTTCAAAACACGACGTGGACTTTTCGCGTCGCGCGTCGTGCGTCGACTTTTGCAAGTCGACGCGCGAGATCAAATTGGCACAAATAGAACAACATATTTTTCCGATAATATCCACCACGTATTATGTGAACCGTATCAAAAGAGTAAGATGAGTTGCACTGACAAGTTGATATCATTTATTCTACAGTATTGTGAACTGCAAGGGCAATAACTCAGTAAGGATAAATCCTTCGTCAACCGGAAGAGCACTTCAGTAATATTAGCCAAGTATCGTGTGAATCACATCAAAAGTGTAGGAGGAGTTGCGTTGACAAGAAAGACGGACAGACGGACGGACGAACGGACGAACGGACAGACTTCCGTGGCTATCGCTACATTCCCGGCATATATGGCGGGGGGTCGGAGATAAAAAGGCACAAGATCCCCTCTTTAAGCTTTTGAGGCTGACTAAGGAAAATGACGTCAATAGGTCAAACGACTACCAATATTGTAAGTGTAATAAAGGGTGCCCCGTAAGTCAACACTCGCCAATCTCGTGGATGGCCATGAGAAGATGAGTAAAGGTGACACAGGCGATGGGGAGTTCCAATGCATGATCATGAGGTGGCACACGGTCAGTGGAAGATATTTGAAGGGTGATCATGAGAAGGTGACACAGGCAATGGGGAGTTCCAATGGATGACCATGAGGAAGATACCAGGGCAGTGAGGGAAAGTTGATTGATGGTCATGAGAAGAAGACACGGGCAGTGGGAGTTCCATTGGATGACCATGAAGAGAACACACGGGCAGTGGGGGAAAGTTGATTGATGGTCATGAGAAGGTGACACGGGCAGTGGGAGTTCCATTGGATGATTATGAGGCGGGCACACGGGCAGTGGGGGATATATGACGGACGAACATGAGAAGGAGACACAGTCAGTGAGGTGTTCCAATGGATGATAGTGAGGAGGACACACGGGAGGGGGATTTGATTGATGTTCATGAGGTGACACGGACAGAGGGGGACGTCCAATGGATGATCATGAGGACACAAGGGCATGATGGTCATGAGACGTTGATACGTGCAGTGGAGAGCATTGAGGGATAATCACGAGATGACATGAGTAGTGTGGAGCCCTGATGGATGATTGCTATGAGGTGACTCGGCAGTGCGGAGCTGTGAAGGATGATCGTGAGAGGGTTATACGGGTTGTGGGGAGCAATGAAGAATATACATGAGGTGACATGCGCATTGGGAAGATCTGATGGATGGACACGATAAGGTGACTCGGAGAGGGAGTATCTTTGGTGGATGAAATGAGGAGCTGTGAGAAGGTGAACCGGTTAGTGGGTAGCTCTGATGGATGATCACGAGAAGATGAAACGGGTGGTGAATATCTTTGATAAATGACCATGACGTGATAATGGTAGTTGTTTCAACAGAGGACCAAGAACACAACGGAGGAAACATGGCCAGTGTGAGAGATTTGATGGATAACCATGAGATGGTGAAACGAAGGCATGATGCATAATCACCGGATGACACGATTAGTGGGGAGCTCTGAGGGGGGGGGAGCTCTGATGGGAGGGAGGGAATTTGGCTTAATGTCACACTCAAGTTTGTTTCACTCATATGGTGACAGTCAGTTTGGTTGGTGGAGGAAGCCGGAGTACCCGGTGAGAACCACCGCCCTTCGGCAAGTAACTGACAAACTTTCACACATGGACCAGCTGGGCTCGAACCCGTGCCGGTTCAGCGGTGTGAGGCTAGCGGTCACCAGCGAAGCGCCTTAGACCACTCGGCCACCGAGGGCCCCGAGCTCTGATGGATGATCGTCAGAGGCTTACACGGGTTGATGATGATAAGGATGTGAGGATGATCATAAGGATGTGACGCGATCATTCAGGATTCAGTCGCGATTACCTTAAGGAGGTGGCACACATAGTGAGAGCATTGGCGGAAGGCCACGAGAGGATGACGCTGACAGTGAATGTTACTGACACGAATAGTGTTATGTGTTTACCCACCATACTGGGTGATACCCGTGGGCACCTCGATTGCTCGTTGTAAATGTCTTCTGCTTTTGTCTGGAAATTAATTGTCACAAAGAAAATGTTCACAAATAAAAGATATCGGTATTCAATCGTGTTTCGGTCAATAAAACAATCAATTAAAATATTATTCAATGGCGATTGATGAATATTGAAAGTAGGTGGCCTTGGAGGTGTTCCCCTTTATGGATTACCATTGTGATTTTAAGAGCTTTGTTGGATGAACATTATGGGATAACGAAAAATTTTGATGGGAGTTTGTTAGTAAATGACATAGTGGCACGAGCAGAGAATAGGTTTGCTGGATGAGCTGGAGGCGGTTGCGCGGGCAGATCATGTGGTGAATGATCATGAGATGAGACATAGGTCATGGGGACCGTAATCGTATAGAGGTGACATGAGGGGTAGGAACCCTCATAGATCACAGTGAAGAGGGCACATTGATAATGAGAAAGTCTGATGGAAGACTATTAGTAGGTGACACGGGTAGTGAGGAGCTTCGATGACCAAGCGGAAGTGACATTGGCGGCGGGGAGGCTTGCTGGACGTCCCTGAGCCGATATCGGTTAGAGTGAAATTCAGTAGATCATTACGAAGAAAGCACGAGCAGTGGGAAGCTTTAGTGGATGATCGGTACGAGGTGAGTTTTAATGGTTGATCACGAGGAGGACACACGGACAGTTGGGAGCTTTGGTGGATGATCGCTAGGAGATGACACGGACAATAGGGAGTTCCAATGGATGATCAGAGAGAGGACACACGGGCAGTTGAGAGCTTTGGCGGATAATAATGACAAGGTGACACAGGGAGTGGAGGAGTTCCAATGGGTGATCATGATGAGCACACACGGGCAGTGGGGAGCTTTGATGGATATCACAAGAGGTGGCACGGGCAGTGGGAGAGTTCCAGTGGATGATCATGAGGACAGACGGGCACTGGGGAACTTTGTGAGATGATCATAAGAAGGTGACACGGGTAGTAGGGAAATTCCAATGGTGGATCATGGGGGATTTTTGATGGATGATAATGAGACGCTGACACAAGTAGTGGGAGAGTTCCAAGGGATGATCATGAGGGGAACACACGGACAGTGGGGGAGATTAGATTGGTGGTCATGAGAAGGTGACACAGGCAATGGAGGTTCCAGTGGATGATCCTGATGACACACAGGCAGTGGCGGATATTTGCTGGATGATCATTAGAACGTGACACAGACAGTAGGCGAGTTCTAATTGATGATCATGAAGAGGACACACAGGTGACAAGGACAATGGGGAGCTTTATGGATAATCACGAGAAGACATGAGTAGTGTGACGTTCTGAAGGATGATTGCTATGAGGTGATTAGGCAGTGATGAGCTGTGATGGAAGATCTTGAGATGGGTGTACGTGTTGTCCTGGGCTATGAAGGATGTATATGAGGTTACATGGATACTGGGAAGTTCTGATCGATGATCACGAGAAGGCGAAACGGACAGTGGGGAGCTCTGATGGATGATCACGAGAAGGTGAAATGAGTACGGAAAATCTCTGATGGATGGCCATGATATGACACTGGCAGTGTGGATTTCGCACGTATGGCCACGAG
Organism: Hanleya hanleyi; assembly: GCA_036873755.1. Taxonomy (NCBI): domain Eukaryota; kingdom Metazoa; phylum Mollusca; class Polyplacophora; order Lepidopleurida; family Hanleyidae; genus Hanleya; species Hanleya hanleyi. The sequence continues at coordinate 17,983 of JAVTVY010023680.1, forward strand.
GAGAACACGCGGGCACTGGGAGAGATTTGACGGTTGATCATGAGAAGGTGACACGCGCAGTGGGCAGCTTTGATGGAGAATCACCGGATGACATGAGAAGTGGGAGCTCTGATGGATGATTGCGATGAGGTGATAGGGCAGTGTGGGGCTCTGATGGATGTTCGTCAGATGGTTATACGGGCTGTGGAGAGTTATGGAGGATGATCATAAGGATGTGACACGGTCATTCAGGAGGACAATGGATCGTTGTCAAGAAGTTATGAAGAGTTTTGCTGAATGACCATAGGTGGATGTGATAGGGTTTAGAAGATCTATGATGGATAACAGTCAGTAGACAAAGAGGATCTTGGTAGGTTACTGTTAGTAAAGGACAATAGTTGAGGGATGGTATGATGAATGAGCAAGAGGAGGTACCACGGACAGTGGAGAGCTTTGGAGAATGATCGCAGCGGGAAGACACGGCTATGTGGAACTTGATCGGGGGGAGGTGACACGAATTATGAAGAAATGAGATGGACGACCATGAGAAGGAGGCAAGAGTAGTGGGACGGTCTGATGGGTGATCACGATGAAACGATCCGGATGGTGAGGAGCTTTGGTGGGTGGCCATGCTGAAAAGACACGGGTAATGGAGAGATTCGATGGGAGAACACGAGGGGGTGAAACTTGTAGTAGGACGCTTGGATAGATGATCATGAGGTGGCACGTGCAGTAGGGGGCCTTAATGGATGAAGGGGTTACACGGATAGTGGGAAACCCTGGTGGGTGATTATGAGGTACGATATCACGGACAGTGGGGAGACTTATTAAATGATCATGAGCTGAGACGCATAGTGGGGAAACCTAATGGGCGATTATAAAGTGACACGAGCAGTGGGGCTACTTAATGGCGGGTAGTGGGAAGCTCTGGTGGGTGACGAAGATGGTCAATTATGAGGATTTGATGATGAGGCAATGGGGAGAACTGATGGATAATCAAGAGGAGGTGACACGGGAAGTGTGGTTATCTGGTGGATGGTCATGACGATATGAAACGGTGAATGATCATGAGATGACCTGTATCGCGCAGAGCTCTGGCGGATGATCACCAGAACTTATGGGATTACCATGAGGAGAGGACACGATTGGTTGAGAGTCCTCTCGGATGATCGGACGTGCCACGCATAGTTGGGAGTTATGCTGGATGATCACGTGGAGGTGAGTCCTGCAATGGGGAGCTCTGATGGTTGCCAATGCAGTGGAGAGCATTGGTGGATTATGCGACACGAGAAGCAAGTTGATCTGAAACCTACCACGAACGCAGTAACCTGTGGTAGTTTATCTTCCTAGCAAGGAGTCACGAGTAACGAAGATGTGGCTAATCGTGTCGTAGTAACAGACGCCGTTTATTTAACCACGGGTATGCTAATCACACATTAGCATTAAATAACCGTTGAAATGTGTCTGCTATGATATGCCGTTCGAACTGTCCTCAAGAGGGTCAGGCGTTCTGAAGGTGTCGACAAAAAGTAATCCCGCCTATAGGTATAAGTGAGGAATATTTAAATGATGAGAAGTATATTATTTGAACCTCTATTCAAATCAAGGACACTGTTCACATGAAAAAACACATAGGGAAAGGCAAAGAATGCACAGTTTCATTACTGTTCACAATCTTGAGTAATGTCCACTATCTTGTTTGTTATTCACACGTATTTCTGGTTTATATTTTATCATTTGCTGTGGCATGTATAATCAGACCGATGGCAATTACTCTAATTACACTAGTTGATTCAGTTGTGATGAGACCCGCATTGAGTACAACAATTTGTAATCGGCTGCTGTGTATAATAAGATGTCATCATATCTTATCAGAGTCTCGCAGAGCTGTTGTTTTATGTTTCAGATGGGAGTTGTAGGCCAGGCGGCAATCATTGCTGTCCGACCACGGGTTGTCCTCCAGTATTCCACCATTGTTGTCCGTTTTGTGGTTGCAACCACCATGGTAGTCCGTTGACCGGTTGTACCCCATTTTGGCCTACAGGCCAACCATTCTCCAGAGCAGCTTGGGCGTCTAATGCTGCAAACTCGGCGTTGACGGCTGCGTTACCGCTTAGGCTTGGTCCAGGTCCACCAAATCCAATAGCTTCCTCCGAGGAATCATCTACAAAGAGAGAGATATTCAATTGTGAAATTATACAACTTGTTTAACTGTTTAAATTTATCGTCACCATTCATTTAACATGTAATCACAAGTGTGTCCATTGGACAATAAATCGGCATTTTCAATTCGACATACTTCCTTCCGCACCCACTGCTACATTGTACATACATCCTTCCGAACCCAATGCTACATTGGACATGCTTCCTTCCGCACTCACTGCAAAATTCGATGAGCAATGCGTGGGTTATTTGTTTTGACGCACTTGTGGAAGGCCACCAAGATAACAAGTCCTCGACTCATCGACTTTTCTTATTTTTACTGTCGCCGCAGAAGTAGTTTTCACCGATATTGTTGTTCAAACAAACTCCAGTTTTACCGGCGTCGCAAAATTCATTTAGCAAGCGTCGGTATAAGTTTTTCATTGCTGGCTTTATCGACGTAGGTTGAAACTGCCGCGGTATAGCGGACGTGCACAAGCATCAACATTTTGTTCAACAATGTAACGTTTCGTGCTACGTGAATTTCGGCCGTGGATGTCTTCTAAAATATCATTATGTCTCAGAGTCAATATTACACAGATAAAGAGCAATACCTATATAGTCAATACTTGCAATTGTGTTTTTCCATGCATGGTGATCTATCCTCCCGAAATCCTTGCCACGCCATATCTCGTTTCAATGTAATATGGTTGTATTCTATACGCAAAGGTGCAACTCTGCAAAGGTCACAATTTTTAAGTATCACAATCCTGCTTCAAGGAGAAGAAAACATGTGACTAATGTATACACTGAATGAAAGAACTATCTCCCCCGTATCCTAAAATGTAAGCAAATATTTTTTGCGGTTTTTTTTATACACGATTAAATCGGCGTTCATCCTGCGCATCGTTGTCTCTCAAGCGTACCGCCATTTTGACTCGGGTCGTCTAAGCGTGTGACATCACCCGGGCCTGGACGCTCTCTAGCGGGGAAGGCGAAAATATAATGACATTGCATGGAGATATATTACAAACCAAGCCTTTCTTACATTGGAATGATTACAATTTCACAGGAATAGGAACCGAACGTCGTGATATGACTGAAACAGTGTTGACAGACTAATAAACTCCAATTTATTGCATCAGCCTCACTGTGCAAAAGATCTTCTCTGGTGCGTTGGGAGTAAAATCCTGCCGACCGACGTTATGCACTCACTGTTTCAGTACATAAGGTTCCAACATTAGGAACCGATGAAATGTCAAGGTCTTTGGAAGGTTTGGATTCCCAGTTCTGTTACAACAGCCAAACGCCACACACTGCGGCATCATGCCCGTGTATTTGCGGAATATTGGCACACTATCACTATCAAATTATAACAGTATACAAAATGTAAAGCTGCGGTCCCGAGAGCTTCTCATATTTTAACGTACAGGGCGGAAGTGAGTATGAGCCCGGCTGACGTTACGCAGCGACATTTTCGGTATTTCTGATTGGTTAAAATAGACCCAAGCCCTTGTAATGGCGGCACTTATGAATCTGTCCAAAGGTTCCAGTTTTTGATGTTTCGACATGATCGGAGGTAAAAAATCGCAAAAAATATTTGCTTACATTTTTGGATACGGGGGAGATAGATCTTTCGTTCAGTGTATACATTAGTCACATGTTTTCTTTTCTTTTCACGTGATCAACCAGAAATAAATTCAGTTTTAAAAATGTGTTCTACAGATGTGACATGCGCCCTATTTTGACGTTATAATTCCCGTTCTGTTTCAGGACGGCTCGGCAGTATCCAAATTAACTGTTTGAGCAAGTTGTAGCGAAGTCATGATGCTCATCAGCGAGATGTCATCATGTTCAGAATGCCATGGTTTCGTAACGAAATAATGTAACGTCACAATCGCACCCGAGGCCCGCCCCCTGTACAGACCTTTTGGTCTTTGATATATGTTGGCACTTGTGGGAAGTTGATGCTGGGTCGACATCGGGCATTACAGACTAGTCTTTTGTGTTAAATGCCGTCATTTACATCTGACAACAATACAGCTCACCAATCTCCAATGTACGAGTTGTCACAGCGAAACAGCTTACCAATTACCAGAATACGAGTTGTCCGAGCATTTCCATCATAGCTCTCTAGATTTGTATCTAATACCGCTTATGCCGGTGCTAGGGGCCGTGTGGTCATATCATCCAAGTTGCCACATGAACAGGTACAATAAAAGCGTACCTGAGATACAACACATATCACGAATCGTTAGATTCTTGGTATGTGCTTTAGAATAAGTTAACCAGAAGGCTATTCTGTGCAGTCATGTGACGCAGTCAGTATGTCGGCACCTCTTTCCACTTCCCTTATATGTGTTGTAATCACCCCAGGTGTTTTCAAAACCAACAGGTGAAATTCATGGATTGAAGGCGTTCTGCGTTACACTGAGAGAAATAGGGGAATAGTAGTGATGCTTAAAGGGGAGTCCAACAAATGTACCTCCCAAGAGACCCCAAGTGAATCAAGGAGATTCCCTTGGGGATCATCAGGGGAATCTTCTCGATGCTTTGTGTTCTCGTGGGGGAGAATTCATTGCTGGATTCCCTATATCACTCGGTGCTATCATTGAATTATGAATTGTGGACAACACAAGCGATGGTTGGCTACTGTCTGCGCCAGTTCTCCGACTTGATAGAAATTCTCATAGTCATAATAAATTCGATAAATGCGATAAATTGGGCAACATTTATCTTCAGAAATTAAGAAATTCCCACAAGACTTTAAGCACAATATACATGTGTGGATAGTAACAAACCAGTGTTGTCCTTCACATCCTTGTACATCCTCGGGTATATTGATCCAAGAACTTGAGGGATACCGTATCTTTGCAATATGGTGCCATTCTTGGGGTGACGATAAATATATCTGGAGTGAAATATTACCACAATAGCATGAAGAAACTTAACATGGGTGTGGATTTTACTGAACAAATACCACGTCTGTTAGACGCTAAACAGCAGACAGGAGGAAAGGAATTTGAAAACCACAGGCATGTGCCGAAGATCCTACACCCACGTGGTGGGGAGATCAGGGGAATCATGTGGAAAAACTGTGGAACCTTGACGAATTCGAATCCGTTGGGTATCTTGTTGAGAAATAGGGGCTTCTAACTGCCAGACACCCATTCTGGCATCCTAGTGAATCCTCTGGGGAATCGTTCTGAAACCCATGAAATTTTTCCGAGAACAACAGGTTTCTAGATTCTAGATAACCTTTAGAGCATCATGGTGAATCCCTTGTTCACCAAGTGTATTAATCAATAAGTAGTCTGGTCACTCCAAAATTTTATTCGAAATTTTGAATCTATACTGAATTTGAAACATCTACACAGAGAATGGATAAAATAACATGGAGTTTACGCATTTAAATAGCAATTTACGTAAACTTTCATGGCATAATAATATTATAACTGTAATAACGAAACAGCTTTATCTTCTCTTCTTCAGTTAAACCCTGGACAAATAGTGAACTTTCATTCATCATTCTCATTATTTTACAACAACCCTTGCAGTATCCACTTAGCCTGGGTTTGGGTGTAAAAAAAGGTTCATACTCCATGCAAGTATCACGAGACAATGCATACAATAGCAAAGTCTGGAGACAACAATGTGTCTAGACTGGAGCCTCTGAAGCGACACAAAGACTCGTACAATAGTTTCCTACATGAAGTATCTACCTACAAAAAGAACCTTAATACTGACATATATTGTTATGTAAAATTCATTCAAAATTCAGGTCCCCCCTCCCATAGAAACATACATAACACAGATAACTAACACCTACATCAGACACTATGCCATGAAATTTCTTAATGGGAATTCTGGTACTTATTCATACATTTTTACTCATAGGCCATAAATCATAATTTTATTCATTTTTTTCAAGTATGTTTGTGTGTAGATAGCTACTGAAATATATGAGTATAAGAGCTTACCTCGCTTTTGTCTCCGTACGACTCCTCCACTGACAAAGGTAACGACGATCCCGAAAGCCAAGAGTGTCAGCAGGTTCCGTATTTTCAAACCCATCATAGAAAATCAAGACTGTAAGAATAGATTACATGTCTAATGTTAAGTTTGAAATCGCTTCATGTTTCATCTCATATTCCTCAATGACATGTTCCTAGGAATCTATCAAACTAGAAGTATTTCTTTATTTATTCGCTTCTTTCCAAGGCAGCATCCTGGTTCAATAGGCATTAAATATAGCTGGCTTCGAACTGGCAATTTGCTGAATGCAGGCAGTTATATGTCTGTTGCTCGCTTGAATTTGAAGACATAGATGCAGTCGGGCCAAAACCTTGAATATAGTTGTGGTATTCATAGATCCCTGTTCGGCACGAGATACAATGGCTGCTGTCTGTTGGGGAAGCGAGTCGGATGGGACCCAATAGCCAGTTTGATACTTCTAGTTGGATAGACTTCTGATGTTTTACAGACGTAACGATACAGATATCCCAAGGTTACGACATGATTATTTGTGTTGCCGTCTTGCAATACATGATCGGTGAACACAATGAAACACCGAAAAATGACTCAACTTCGAATATATATGCTTACAGGTGGAGTATTGCATCACGTATATGGTTATATTTCCTTTGGTTTTAACATACGTACAAGAAGATTGTCGTCTACGTTAATCTGTTCGTTTGCACCATTTTATATTAGTGCTATCTGGATGTCATGACTAATATGAAATTAGAACAGTGAAACTGGTGACATGCAAATTAGCATTTGGGCGTAAGACGTTTCATCTTGAAACTTGTAGTATATGCAACATATTTGAGACGTGTTTAATGATCACATTCATTCAACTTACACATGTTCAGCACATGCCCCAAACACATATCGCCTGCAAACAAAATCCTGTTTACGTCCATCATTTTGAGACATTCAACATGTATCCAATTATTACAGTGAAAGACACGATTAAATGTTATACAAGGAAACTTTGGAAAACCTGAATTTTTTTAGTCTGTAAATTTGAACTTTATTTAACTTTATATGATAAATTTAACCGTGTCAATGAAAACAGCTGCGTGACTCCATTCATCCGGCTATGTTTTACAGAAGAATTCAAATCGATTATTCCGCTTAGCGAATGGGTTATTTTTTCTTAAAATAGTCTCTTCGTGAATGGTGTTAAGAGCCAGTCAAACAAAATGTTGCCGTTATCTTCACAACGTCTGGATTCTTTTCGAAACAAAATTGAACCTCAAGAAAGATGAATAGCAGATAGCATTCAGTCAACTTCGGCCTTATATATAGAGGTGCCTGATCACAACCTCACATCAGTAAACATCTGATATTCTCACATATTGTGGTGGTATTTCGTCTATCCAAAAGATAACTATGTGTGACAGAGTGTCACAATATAATAATAGCAAAGAACGACTTGTGGTCATTTAGTTTTCTAATTTTACCTTATTCAAGTATCTGATATTCATATTTCCTTGACCATATCCACCTCCTCTGTATGTACACGTTTTAATTGCGTTGTGTTGATTACTTCTGGATTGCTGAGTTGTTGACTTGCTTTTGTTGGAATACTTAGAACTGTGTTTGATCGTCTCTATATAGCTGAAATGTTGCTGAACGCGACGTTAAACCTTAATTCTCTTTCGCACTCTCTCTCCTCTGTCTTATGAGACTTCGTCCCATCGGATCAAAGCCAGAGGGCATTTGCGCTCAAAGCCCTTCCATGGGATATTGCTAAGTCCCGAATTTTATGACGCATTTACTTTAAATAAAAGCAAAGTTATAAAAGCAATATTAGGAAAATTGATGCTAACGATTATAGTTTATAAAATGTCTACACTGAGTGTACAACATTTGGAAAGTTTTCCCCGAAGACACTAGAAGGTATCGGCGACCAAAACAGATATCTGGTTTCAAGAAGTTTCTTCAATAAAATTCGTATAAATACATTTTTCTATCAAAAACGTAGAATCATCAATCACATTAATACTTTTCTAAGAATATATAACATATCTGTTTCGATTTTATAGTTCAAAATTGAAAACCGGTAAAAATTTAGAAGGTATCGGCGTCCAGAGAGCTTAATGATCATAGTTCAACATTTAGGCGCCATCATGACAAAGCCTATACGGTCAAGCGCAACGTCCTGTCGAGCGTGTCTTGTGTTTTGCCGCAACGGCCACAACCATCTTTCTCGTGCTTGATTGTATTGTTCAAAAGACTGTGAACCCGTGAATGCGTTAACATTTTGAAAGTGCATCATTCTCATCTTCATTAAAATTAGCGCCCATTATTCACAGTGTTCCTTACTGCCACAGTTCTACAGTAAAAATGATACCGGCATTCCATAGTGCTACAATTCTACAATAGAAATGATACCGGTATTCCACACTGGCACAATTCTACAGAGTAAATGATACCGATGTGAAAGAAACGGTGGTCCCCAGAGTCAAGTGTCCGGCCCCTAATACTTTACATAAAGCGGACGTGACGCTTTATAGATGTCAGGGACCGGGGTGTGTTAATCATAGAAAGCGGACACTCATACCTGGGGACAACCATTTTTCTTACACCAGTCTTCCATATTGGCACAATTCTACAGTAGAAATGATATCGGTATTCCATATTGGTACAATTCCACATTAGATTGATATCCGTATTCCATATTGGCACTATTCTGCAATAGATTGACACCCGTATTCCATATTGGCATAACTCCACAGTAGAAATGATACCAGTATTCCATAGTGGCACAATTCTACAGCAGAAATGATAAAGGAGTTGCTTAATGGCACAATTCTACAACAAACACACATGCACAAGCCCATTTCTTGAGAAATATACCGAACATTTTTTTTTACCTGATCTACCATTCAACATTAATTCAAGGTTGAAACTACTGGCCGTTGTTGATAATATAAGCTAACTAGAGTATATTGAAAACAGTAGCAACCAAGACTTTCTTACCTTCGATTATTATCCCGTGTGTACGTAAGCGATCAATCTGTATTCATACTGAGCTATAAGTTCAAGACGGATGACTTTTAATATACGCCCTGTAGACAACATCTTATAGAAACACTCATGAAAAATATTTGTGTCATTAATCAGGATAATGTGGGGCACCTTATTTGGTGAAAAAACAAAGTGAATCAACAAAGTAGAAGGCGGTGCATCATGAAAATTCAGATCAGGTACCAAGAGACTTAATAAAAAAAACTCAAGAAAAAAGAAAGATAAATATGGGCAGAATATTAATATTGTTTTCATATACGGTATATATATAAAATAAGCTAATGGAGAAAAAAATATTATGTGGTAATCTTAATCATGTTGAGATCATTCACAAACTATTAGAAGTGTACCAGAAATTGAAATAAAACAGAGAAATCCGGTGATCTATGCATCACTTCCCTTAAAAATTTCTGGGCACGGTTCAAGATCTATATCATTAGACATGTTAGAATGAATCTAATGTAGACTGGAAAATCAATCTAATAGACACTCACACACAATGCTATTCTATGGATAACTACTTGTTTGTTGCTGTGGAGCTGACGTTTCCTTGGAGATACTTCCAACCTCTTCAAAGCAAACTTTCAAATTTGGAAATATCTCCAACAAAACGTCAGCTCCACAGCAATAAAGAAGTTGTTATCCATACTCTGTAAAAAAAGTTGAGTGAAATTTCACTCAAGTGAGAGTGGAAATTGATCCTACTCAATACTTGAGTGAGATTTTCACTCAACTTGAGTTAAATGCACTCAACTTGAGTGACATTTACTCAAGTATAAGAGTGGAAATTGATCCCACTCAAGTTGAGTGAACTTGAGTGGTTTTAACTCAAGTTGAGTGAAAAGTGACTCAAATTGAGTGAAAAGTAACTCAAGTTTGAGTGAACAGGTACATCTCACTCAAACTTGAGTGCAACAGTTCAGTCAAGTTTTTTAGAGAGTAGAATAGCCTTGTGTTATATACGCCGACTTCTAAATGCCTGTCAAAGAAATTAATAGATACTCATAAACAGAGATTTTCGATCTAATAGATCGATTTTCAACCGACAAAATTTCGTCACTAATTCCAATATAATTATTTAATTATTAACATATTGTGGAAGATCCACTAGGGTGTACCTGAGCAATCTCACGGGGATTTTGAATAATCGAAGAGGGCAATAGTCGGAACTTCCAATGATTTCGAACTGCATGTGGATAGAGGTACAGTGCCTGATTTCCAAGACGTGTTTAGGAATATTCGATGTCGAGGCTTGGTTGATAAAACAACAGAAACGAAATTGAGATCCTTTTTGGAACTAAGATACAAACAGGGATACAGATTTAAAGGTGGGAACATCATATTGTCTTAGCGGCTCATTGATAACTGCTGATCGTTTCTTTAGTGCAAGCAACTTATATTCCTACGAAGTAGGCTACAGATCGCAAATTGTCCGGTAATGAGTGAGTCAGTCAGTCAGTCCATCCGAATCCTTTCGTCGGCAAAATAAGGAGAACCATTGACATTAGAACCTTGGTTTTTGGCATGAACGTGCATTAGGGCATTGTTACCAGCAAGTTCTGATCTGAAATAATTCTGATTAAAATTAGATTGATAATTAACACTTCCGTATATTGTTATATATATGTAAGCTGTAGCCTGTAACGTGTATCCTGTTTCACATCCAAACATGTCATCATTGCCAAGAAAACTGTGGTCCGTTTTGCTCCAGCGTTTTATCGCATTTAATGAGTAGGCCTATCAGTTACTCTCCGGCTAAAAATACCCTACTGCATATACCCTCAAAATTCAGCGCTGTTTGCACAACGAAGCTGAGGTGGTTTAACGTTTATCATAAAGAAAATCACCGATCAACTGCCATAGAATATAATGTGAAACAAGGAAACCGGAATAGTACATTCATCAGATTGCCGATACCCAAAATGTGTTGTCTCATATATCTAGATAACAACGTGATGTAGAGACGCTATTTATTCGTCTTTGTACCGGCTAAGCTCAGGAGAATCACATAGAATCATTATTATCTTGTGCATAGAAGGTGTTGGTCTCGAGTTGATTTACCGTAAACTACATAAATGCTACCTTTCTATACTATAGTACTATATATAAAAATTTGGTGTATTGTTGGGAAAATAATGTGATTTAAAAAGTTGTTTTGATCCTGGACAAGGGCACTAAAAACCACTAAAGAGATGTAGATGTATTTTCACACGTAAAGCTTGAAATCTAGTGAACCTATATTATTCAATCTGTTTCCTTTAAAAAAAAATGTAAAATTAAATCGGTGATCGTTATTTATTTTGGAATGAAGGCGCATTAGGAGACTGTTACCAACAAGTTCTGAGCTGACCTATTTTTGATGGAAATTTCTGGTGATTTTTGATGAAAATCGGTGGCGATTCTGACTTGGGCGGTGCCCATCTTAATATAGGCAGGATTTCAACTGGGGGTGGGGATTTCCAAGAGTTCAGTTCGCGTTCGAGTCCTAATGCCTACTGTACTTCGTAGGTCCTGTGACGTTAGTCACACTGCTCATGTCATGATTACACTCTGTCAAAAAAGTGGACGCTGTAGTGTTCAACTAGTGAACTCTCCTGTAAAGTGTGAAAATATTCCTACGAAGTAGGCTCTCATTTGCAAATTGTCCGGTAATGAGCGAGTGAGTGACTGACTGACTGAGTCCATCCAAATCCTTTCGTCGGCAAAATAAGGAGAACCGTTGACATTAAAACCTTCATTTTTGGCATGAAGGTGCATTAGGGAATTGTTACCAGCAAGTTCTGAGCTGACTTACTTTTGATGAAAATTTGACCTACTTAGGTGACCTATAACATTACGCTTCGACCCCCAAGTCATCTTTCTCACCCTACTTCGTAGGTCCTGTGACGTTAGTCACATTACTCATGTGTTGAAATAAACCACTATAATGTTATCGAAATTGACAACGTGACTGTTCTTAAAGGAATCATGAAAAAATGTACAACAACAAAAAATTCCCATGGTAAGTATTTGAGAAATAGACAATATGTGTTCAAGTCTGATGGGTGTATATTGGAATACTTTTACGCACAATGGTGCACGCATTTGATAGTTTAGGACAGTCAATAACTTACACACGACGAGTGATAAGGTAAGTAGATGCAGTAGGGCAGAAAGATCACCGTAATCGGTGTGAATCACAGAATGCTGTCAGTTGACTGATAGTCATAAAGCCAAACATCTATGAATATTAATTACGGCAGAAGAGGCTATATATTGAAAAGTTATCTCTGATTTTTATCAGCATGGGTTTTTTGTCGGATGGCGCATACCTTGGCTGATAGCCGATTGATTCAGGAGCTAGTTATTTTTTTTTCCGAACCAAGCCTTTAGACCGAACCAAGCCTTTAGACCAGCTGGATCAAACTAGTTATCGCGTTTTATGCCGCGTGGATTATTGCCTGTTTGCGATACGTCTCACGTTTCGTTAAATAGAAGAGGAAGAAGCCGAATAGAAAAAAAAATCATCCACGTACACGCCATGTATTCATCCATTCATTCGATTTTTAACTGGTTCTGAAGGTTTGTCTCTTTGGTTTAACTATTAAGTTTTGACTTGTTCGTACGAAGTAGGCTACAGATTGCAAATTGTCCGGTAATGAGTGAGTGAGTGAGTGAGTGAGTGAGTCAGTCCATCCGAATCCTTTCGTCGGCAAAATAAGCAGAACCGTTGACATTAGAACCTTGATTTTTGGCATGAAGGTGCATTAGGGGATTGTTACCAACAAGTTCTGAGCTGACCTACCTTTGACGAAAATTTCTGTTGATTTTTGATGAAAATGACTTGTGATTCTGACTTGGGCAGTGCCCATCTTAATATAGGCAGGATTTCAACTGGGGGTGGGGATTTCCAAGAGATCAGTTCGCGTCGGAGCCCAAATGCCTACCCTACTTCGTAGGTCCTGTGACGTTAGTCACACTGCTCATGTAATAGTTTACATCCAAAAATATGTGATTGAAAACATAAAACTGAATAGCCTCATTTTAAGGCCGGTGTGATGGATAAGAATGTCCTGGAGAGATGAGTGTCCCTTTTCATATTCTTTTCAATTGCAACCAAGGACGGACACTTGTCCCCGATGTGGAGAAATATGTCTTAGCTGGGTTGGAAGATAGGGGCCGGACACTTTTAGCCACAGGACATTCTTAGCCTTCACACCGGCGCACACCTAACCGATTCCGTCGGAAGCAACTGAATCAGACAATTTCCTCTACATAGTCGGGAAAGAGTATATCATCTTCACGATGTTGTCGTTGTCGCAATAATTAAGATAATACAAATGAAGCTGGTCATGTGACAATATCTGCTGGGGCTACTACTTTGAGTGTTTATTGGTTGAATACAACTGATGTAAAAGTGAGCGCTTCATGCCACAGGAGCAATTTCAGAATATGGGAGGGAGGGAGTCACGTCATCACCGGATGTGACATCATTGGAAATGACATGGTTACCGCGAGTGACATCATCACAGTAAGTCTCAACATAAACGCAAGTGACATCATCATCCGGAAGTGACATCATTACCAGAATTGACCTGATACGTGATCAGAAACATGATCATGATGAGGATTAGTGACGTCATTATGATCGCGGGTTTGGAGTAACGATCAACAGTTGGAGTAAAAGGTCAGGATTTGAAGAAACGATCATCTTTTGGAATAACGAACTGAATGATGAGTAAGATCAATGATCAATGACTCGACGAATCAGAATCAAGTAGGTGACCGCCAAGTGTGATGACGCAGGTATACTTTTTAAAGAATCGCTGACCATGTGTGCTCACGTGAGAATTTGACCTGTGGAGAGAAGGATTTAGAAGAAAACATGTTTTAATGACCAAATCAGTGCAGATGTATAGAAAACAACCATGTATTTAGTATGGATATCACTGAAAGAATAAGCATTGAATGTAATTCAATTTTGATTGTGAAGCCTACAACACATATATGTGACTTAGCTGTGTCATTCTTCAAATTTTCTTATTCAATCATGTTAAGACAAAGACAATTAGTTAAATACCGGTATATTATTTCATCCTCCCCACAACGCATGCGCCATTTTACAGGTTCATGTATCATCCCTGCCTCCAATAGCTGAAGTTGACCTTCAGTACGTTGCTATGACGTATAGGGGAAAACCCACGTACGCACGGTTCAGTTTTAATTCGGTCGAACAACTCCCTCAGTTTTGCACATGAGCGATCTACTTTTCATATGTTCTGTCCAGATAAACAGTGGAAAATAATCTCCAGATAATTATTTTTAACGCTAGCTCAACAGAGGTATTATGCAGACTTGAAAAGTAATCGAAATGTTCGGCAAACATATTCTATTTTACTATATATGATGATACTTCCGGCGATGTGCGCGCGGCCCCGAATCCGGTCCAAAATCTGACTGGTGGCTGGAGTATTATTAGACCCCCCAGCGAGGTGGTTGACATTAGTTTCCTGCAAATGAGTCATCAAACCTGAAGTAAGCTTATATACGCAATATCGAACAATTTGTTACTATAGTTATTATGAACATAAGGAAAAGGGGCAATAACTATAATAATAGTAATATATTGTATATACAAACAACAGAAAGGAATGCAAACTCAATGTTGGGAGCTGGTCATTAGCTTTGGCTGATCCGTTTGTGTCTTGCGTCTGACAAAGTATGGAATTCTGGCGCGTCAAGGTAGCGACTTGAAATCTTTTGCTGCTAATCTGGTAACAAGCGCCTTCTATCGTACCGAATAGTTGATGAAGATTTCCGCTATAATACAGGGCAATTACCCCAGGTAACTGTCACTTGCAACGAATCTCCATTGAGATGTTGAAGCTTCCAGCTGATCGGATGACTTACACCAAGTTTTAATTTGGGGAGGTACACTCACTTGGCAGCTGAGGTAGACCTGGATTTTATCACTCTCTCGACCAATAGATAAAGTTAAAATTGCGGATGAAGATGAATGAAGACGGACCGTGCATGATTTCTGGGCGACACGTTCTATTTGACATAAACAGGACGTACACGTAAATACACAGGAGCAATGAGGCAAGAACTTAGTCAAAGAAGATTGATTGTTCTATGTGTCTGTGTCTGGATAGTCAAGTCTGCCTTCTAAAGTACTATTCTCATATCCATATATACATGTACCTGGGTCTGGATAGTCAAGTCTGCCTTCTAAAGTACTATTCTCATATCCATATATACATGTACCTGGGTCTGGATAGTCAAGTCTGCCTTCTAAAGTACTATTCTCATATCCATATATACATGTACCTGGGTCTGGATAGTCAAGTCTGCCTTCTAAAGTACTATTCTCATATCCATATATACATGTACCTGGGTCTGGATAGTCAAGTCTGCCCTCTAAAGTACTATTCTCATATCCATATATACATGTACCTGGGTCTGGATAGTCAAGTCTGCCTTCTAAAGTACTATTCTCATATCCATATATACATGTACCTGGGTCTGGATAGTCAAGTCTGCCCTCTAAAGTACTATTCTCATATCCATATATACATGTACCTGGGTCTGGATAGTCAAGTCTGCCTTCTAAAGTACTATTCTCATATCCATATATACATGTACCTGGGTCTGGATAGTCAAGTCTGCCTTCTAAAGTACTATTCTCATATCCATATATACATGTACCTGGGTCTGGATAGTCAAGTCTGCCTTCTAAAGTACTATTCTCATATCCATATATACATGTACCTGGGTCTGGATAGTCAAGTCTGCCCTCTAAAGTACTATTCTCATATCCATATATACATGTACCTGGGTCTGGATAGTCAAGTCTGCCCTCTAAAGTACTATTCTCATATCCATATATACATGTACCTGGGTCTGGATAGTCAAGTCTGCCCTCTAAAGTACTATTCTCATATCCATATATACATGTACCTGGGTCTGGATAGTCAAGTCTGCCTTCTAAAGTACTATTCTCATATCCATATATACATGTACCTGGGTCTGGATAGTCAAGTCTGCCCTCTAAAGTACTATTCTCATATCCATATATACATGTACCTGGGTCTGGATAGTCAAGTCTGCCCTCTAAAGTACTATTCTCATATCCATATATACATGTACCTGGGTCTGGATAGTCAAGTCTGCCTTCTAAAGTACTATTCTCATATCCATATATACATGTACCTGGGTCTGGATAGTCAAGTCTGCCTTCTAAAGTACTATTCTCATATCCATATATACATATACATGTACCTGGGTCTGGATAGTCAAGTCTGCCCTCTAAAGTACTATTCTCATATCCATATATACATGTACCTGGGTCTGGATAGTCAAGTCTGCCTTCTAAAGTACTATTCTCATATCCATATATACATGTACCTGGGTCTGGATAGTCAAGTCTGCCCTCTAAAGTACTATTCTCATATCCATAAATACATGTACCTGGGTCTGGATAGTCAAGTCTGCCCTCTAAGTACTATTCTCATATCCATATATACATGTACCTGGGTCTGGATAGTCAAGTCTGCCTTCTAAAGTACTATTCTCATATCCATATATACATGTACCTGGGGTCTGGATAGTCAAGTTCCGTCTTCTAAAGCAATTATTCTCATATCCATATATACATGTACATGTACCTGGGTCTGGATAGTCAAGTCTGCCTTCTAAAGTACTATTCTCATATCCATATACATGTACCTGGGTCTGATAGTCAAGTCTGCCTTCTAAAGTACTATATATCTCATATCCATATAAAATACATGTACCTGGGTCTGATAGTCAAGTCTGCTCTCTAAAGTACTATTCTCATATCCATATATACATGTACCTGGGTCTGGATATCAAGTCTGCCCTCTAAAGTACTATTCTCATATCCATATATACATGTACCTGGGTCTGGATAGTCAAGTCTGCCTTCTAAAGTACTATTCTCATATCCATATATACATGTACCTGGGTCTGGATAGTCAAGTCTGCCTTCTAAAGTACTATTCTCATATCCATATATACATGTACCTGGGTCTGGATAGTCAAGTCTGCCCTCTAAAGTACTATTCTCATATCCATATATACATGTACCTGGGTCTGGATAGTCAAGTCTGCCTTCTAAAGTACTATTCTCATATCCATATATACATGTACCTGGGTCTTGATAGTCAAGTCTGCCCTCTAAAGTACTATTCTCATATCCATATATACATGTACCTGGGTCTGGATAGTCAAGTCTGCCCTCTAAAGTACTATTCTCATATCCATATATACATGTACCTGGGTCTGGATAGTCAAGTCTGCCTCTAAAGTACTATTCTCATATCCATATATACATGTACCTGGGTCTGGATAGTCAAGTCTGCCTTCTAAAGTACTATTCTCATATCCATATATACATGTACCTGGGTCTGGATAGTCAAGTCTGCCTTCTAAAGTACTATTCTCATATCCATATATACATGTACCTGGGTCTGGATAGTCAAGTCTGCCTTCTAAAGTACTATTCTCATATCCATATATACATGTACCTGGGTCTGGATAGTCAAGTCTGCCTTCTAAAGTACTATTCTCATATCCATATATACATGTACCTGGGTCTGGATAGTCAAGTCTGCCTTCTAAAGTACTATTCTCATATCCATATATACATGTACCTGGGTCTGGATAGTCAAGTCTGCCTTCTAAAGTACTATTCTCATATCCATATATACATGTACCTGGGTCTGGATAGTCAAGTCTGCCTTCTAAAGTACTATTCTCATATCCATATATACATGTACCTGGGTCTGGATAGTCAAGTCTGCCCTCTAAAGTACTATTCTCATATCCATATATACATGTACCTGGGTCTGGATAGTCAAGTCTGCCCTCTAAAGTACTATTCTCATATCCATATATACATGTACCTGGGTCTGGATAGTCAAGTCTGCCTTCTAAAGTACTATTCTCATATCCATATATACATGTACCTGGGCCTGGATAGTCAAGTCTGCCTTCTAAAGTACTATTCTCATATCCATATATACATGTACCTGGGTCTGGATAGTCAAGTCTGCCCTCTAAAGTACTATTCTCATATCCATATATACATGTACCTGGGTCTGGATAGTCAAGTCTGCCTTCTAAAGTACTATTCTCATATCCATATATACATGTACCTGGGTCTGGATAGTCAAGTCTGCCCTCTAAAGTACTATTCTCATATCCATATATACATGTACCTGGGTCTGGATAGTCAAGTCTGCCTTCTAAAGTACTATTATCATATACATATATACATATATACATATATACCTGACCGTTTCCAGGAACCTCTAGTCGCTTGATTCCCTTATGACGCCGGCCACTGGGCAACAAACGATGTAACAAATCTATACATGTTCATATGAACAATGAAGGATTCTCGTGGTTTACAAATCGGTAATGTGGTCAATCATAGAGAAATTCGCCTTTGAAGTATCACATCTTGCACTATACAATATGCATTAATAACTTTAGACGTACGCTATCGCATACACAAGAGTCTGAGGAAATTACTCTTTTACAATGTGAAGGACATCCGAATGACCACTAGTATAATTATAGAGTGCTATGTTGTTATATATAACGATTGTACTATATTTTGTACTATGTTTATGCCGTTGTCAGCAGGCCTCTATTAATCTGTTTTATATGAGATTTTACACAGTCAAGCATGTTGTTCCCAAAATATTCGGACATTAAGGACTAGGACTATACAAGACACAGAACTCTGAAATTATGAGCGTGAGTGCCTCAGGCCCATGAAGTTATAGGTCGACCCCTTATTGCTTTTTGGTCAATTTCAATAGATAAAATCAACAATCGGCATGCCAATGAAATATTCTCATCGCTCGGCTGAAGTGGAAAATAGTAGCTATTGACTTTGTCATCGCTTCATTCAGGATACATTAATGTTTACAAATCTATTTTAAGAAAAAACCTATCTGCTATCAATTTGATTACTGAAAAAAAAGTAATCAAAGGCTAGGAGATCGGATGAGGAGCCACAAATTGATTTTGTAGTGCATTGTTTTTTTTCTTAACAAAATATTGATGTATTATTGATTTTTTATCGGTTTATTTTTTTCTGTTTCTCACAAAAATATATTCTATTATAAAAGCAATTGTTCAAATGCGGTGGTCAGTATAATATCTGCATTTTTAAAAAGACTGCACGACGACTGGCGGCTGGATTGACTACAGTAAAGGTATGCTTGGGCTTCATTCATAAACGGGGCATGGTTTTAAATATTTTCCATCCGATAACTTGATAGAGCTATTCAATTATCGATCTGAAATGTTTATATCTAATACCGCTCAAGTCGGCGATAGGGGCCGTGTGATCATGCCATTCAAGATTTCCACATAAACAACTACAATAAAAACGTGGATGGGATACAAATAATCACAGGGATATGTTTTGGTTCTGCTAATTTTTTTAGAAATATGTACTTGCTCTTGGGGGGTCATATGACTTCTTGTCAGTACGCCGGCATCGTTCTCTACCGCCATTTTTATGTTGCGTTTAATCGCACTGGTTTTATGATATACAGTCTCGGTCACAATGGTTGATGCACTGGTAAAGAAAATCGAAAACTGTGGCAGAACAGTCTAGTTCTGGTGAACTGTGGCAGAACAGTCTAGTTCTGGTGAACTGTGGCAGAACAGTCTATACTGGCGAATCAGATTGCTTCTTGAGTATTTATTTAGACGGTTTGTGAATCTCCGAAGGATTACCTGTTTTCTTGAGCCTCGATCGGCAATCTTCCTGTAATGAAATTCGAAAAGTGTATCATTTCAATGACAGACGAACCACTATTAACCTATGCAAATTCCTGGGACCGTCAATATGAATGAAAACGACTTATTTAAAAACAACCATCAATGAAAATTTGTTCGAGTTTAAAAAATGCTTGCAAACACATTGTAGTCAATCGAATTCCCAGGTATGTTGCATATCAATGTCAACGTCACTTATTGGCGAAAAACGGCATGATATGCTATTCACAAGGTTCTGTTGCAAACAAATCGAGCTAGTGTCAATTTCTTTCAGCACAGGGTTTAGGTGAATACATGAACATCAGCAAGATTCGTGTTTGATACCATAGATGCGCATGCGTGATATGCCGTTGATAATACATTGGATACACAATGACTGGAATTGTTCATTATCTATAAACAAACTGTGTACTTTTATACACAGGAGTTTTCACATCTAGGCGCATAGGGTATCAATGACATACGAGAAAGATGTATATGTTATTTAGGCCACCACACACGGTGAAGCAGAGCAAATAATCATCTTAATATTAATTCTTACAATTCTGCGCAAAAACTCCTTTTCATACTGAGAATACACCAAAGAAGTTTCCTGTAAATTCACACAGTCCAAAATGACGTAAACCTACATCGAGTGGTTTTTTGAATTAAGCCTTTGTCTGTATTTGGCTTTCGTATACATTTTAGTGGGAGTGTCTATTACGGAAAATCTACAATATGACACCCTCATTCATGGTTTTCAATATCACTGTGATATGTTGCGATACCACATCCAAATATCATATTGGTTGAAGTGTCATACAAGTGTTTCAGATATATTAAAAGGCAAATAAACATTCTCACCTACTAAATCGATATAAAATAAAGTTCGGAAATCAATAAATCATCGAAGATACGTTTTCGCATGTCTGCGTCATTAAGAAGAGTTTACATCTAAATGTTTAATTATAACCGCACTTAAGGGCGAATTTCCGAAATATTTGCAATTTTATGATGACATCTTTTCTTTAACTACAGAAACATGCAGAAGACGAAGACAGTGGTGGTGTTTCTGGCACTTGTGCTGTTTGTTAGTTACACACAGGGAGGCGTGATAGAGAGGCAAAGGAGAGGTGAGGCATGGAAATCTACTTTTCTGATATCGATATGAAAAAGTTTACAAGTAAAAAAATGTCAACTTGTCAAATTCATTCTTGTGTACCGAACGCCGCCCGAGGATTCATGTAGATGTTAATCTACATAAATCAGACAGGAATGCGAACATGAGTGTCCTAAGTTAACAACGAACGGGTCTGTTGGTGAGACCGATTGGTTAATTATACTTTCAAAATTATGATTTCCATATTTGACCAACTTATCCCCAGGGGATATTATAGAGCTCTATAGAGTACATGCGCCTATTTTGGCTTGACTATGTAGCTACATAATATTGTATTGGGAAGAATACCGCCCACACCATAATACATCCAATATACACAGCCAGCCTGTCTGGACTGGAGACAAATTTGAAAAGTAATTTCAGAAGGATTGCGTAGGCATATGCATGCGATTGTCCCTGAGTAAAGCTCGTGGGCAAAATAAAGAATTAACCATGATTAATATTAGACAAAGCGTGCATATTCATGAGTTGGAAGGAAATATATATATCAGTAACGTTGTTGACGGCATGAGTTTGCTGAATTTCCGATTTTATCATCGTCCCCACGCACGTGGACGAACACGAACATTTTCCTCGTTTTTACTTTGTCTCGCCGACTACATCTGTCGTTCGAAAATCTACTCTTCTACCTGGTAGCCACAGGCATGTAATATCACCACAGCCCTTTCGCGTGTCGCCATTCCATTGCTTGTTTGAGAGAATCAATCCATTAACGGTCCTTGGGATGAATCCGCGATATTTCGACACGCGACATTTCAGTAAGCGAAATTTCAGAACGCGACCTTACGGCACTAAAGTGGATGGTACGATAATTCAGCACGCGATATTTCGGCAACTTGTTTTTCCACATCTGCAGTTAGATTAAAATACAAGTGGGCAAAAAATGTATTACTTGTTTGAGACATGATACATGTACATAATGTACAGAACTATATCAAGGATTGTACAGAGATATATCGAGGATTGTACAGAGATATATCGAGGATTGTACAGAGATATATCGAGGATTGTACAGAGATATATCGTAGATATTTTAGAAAATTTCCTACAGATCACGAGTACATGTACAAGGTCATGCTGAGTGAGGCGAAACTTTTAATTTATTGTAAAATATGTAACGTAAACATAATCATACTTATCTGGGCTGTAAAACATGTCCGTTTCAGTTTTATTAGGTCTAAATTATATCATGTAACATGTATAAATTGCATTTGTCTTCCCTAATTCTGTGACTCATTTGGTCAATTTTGAATGTAATGTGATATCTGGGCAATCACCGTAAAACTTTATTTCTTGGTACCTCTATAGTCTGTCTATATGTTAGAGAAAAAAAAGAAAATCTTTATTTTTATCATATTTTCAATTGTCGCTTACCAAAATGACACCTGCTGAAATGTTCTGACTCTCCTTCGGGATATCTCTGTTAAAGACAGATGGTTAGTGTTTGGTAGTTGGTACTGCCGTATTCTGGGAATATCTAATACTTAATCCCAGGTGTATTCTGGGAATATCTAATACTTAGTCCCAGGTGTATTCGAGTAGAAAATTCCAATACATTGATAAATTCCTTAACATCGTTGTTGTAGATGAGCAACTGCCACAGGGGTTGGAAGAAGAAATGAGACTACTGGAGGAACAGGCATTGAAGGAAGCACAGATCAGACATGAGGAACTTTTGAAAGAATTGAAACGTCTCGATGAACAAGCGGCCTTGGAAAATCCATACCCCGCGGAAGAGCACGATTCTGATGAAGATTGAACATTGATTTGAAGCTTGATTTGAGTCAGATCTTCAGATGGACTGTTTTGGATGAAAATTCGCGGCGTATTATATTTGGCTTCCGTCTACAAGAATGTCCTTGTATTTGGACATTTCCAATTGAACATTTCATATATGGCGACGTATGAGACTGAAAACTTCCTGGAAGTTACTGATTCTAAAATGAACCGAAAACTAACGCTATTTCCTACAGGAGAGCATATTTTTATATAGCTTGGATGTTTTAGTGCTATATCAAGATTGAAGAGTAAGGAAAACATCCTCATGATGTTATGCCACAGGAATTGACGGTTAGTGTAACAAAATACACAATTTGCCTCATTGTTCTATACAGAGATAAAAGATAAATATAAATGCAGGCAAACTAATAATTTGTCATCTGTTTTGAACGTTACAAATCCAAATATATGCAATTTTACGGATGAACACTACTGCTGAGTTCTTCTTTAGTGAAATTTCGCTACAGGTCATTGGTTGTTGCCTTGTTACGTTGATAAATTGCCTCCATGTTACTAACCTTCGGCTGTATCTCTGCTCCAGTGTGCTGATTGTCTCGAGATTAAAATAAAATAAGGTTTGTCTTGAATCTATTATTTGTCGTTGTTGCACGATTGATGGAATTAGTTCTGAGGTTATTGGACCCATTTATTGATTTCGTGTTCATTATCTTAGGCTTGTTATCTACATGTTGCATCTTGATAGTTCAGTGACAGAATTGTAAGCCTAGATCGTCATCAAATCAACATTAAGCACATACTGTACAAATATGGTTAATTTAGAGATGTCTTTCTGGCTGCATGTGTACACAGTTTTTCCTGCTTTTTTTCTTGATAACGATTTCAACACACCTTCCTTGACTTATTACATCGTACACGAATCCTTGAATCTATATGCAATACTGTCGGTTGCGGCATGGTTCATTTATCAATTTGCTCTCTAAGTATACCGCAATGATACCATCCATAGGTCACAGGTTATCTTTCAGTACAAATAAGGAGACGAGCTCAATATAAGGCCCTCTAGAGGACCTTTGAACAAATGAACACAGTATTTCGGAAGCTCAGGATTCTTTTCGAAATGTGGTGCATTTTAGCATGTTTAGGACCGGTATATAACTTAACTGGCGATAGCATTTTGGATACCGGTACGTTATTAGATCTTGCTCGCCTAAATTGAAATAATGATCCTCTCCAAGACGTGTTATACATTTTCTGAAAACTGTCTTGTCATCCAGGAATTACACTTTTGCATGAATTTCGTTCTTTTGTTTACAAGTAAATAATTGCAATTTGAATGAATCTAATTGTGAACATTTAGTCCTTGTATTTCAACACTAAAAACTGATAGAATCGTGATGTGAACCTCGTATACAATTAACACAATGGATTCCTTATTCGGCAAAATGCAACAATCCAGCAAGTATGAAACAATCCACATTATACTACTTATAGCCGGATTTTACATTTATTATTGCAAACTGAACCATTGACAGATAAAACTTGCTTCTCACAATACGAACTAATTGTAATATTTTATGGGACCACTTTACAGGATACTTTCAAATATGGAGGTCAAGAAATATACATGTAATATAATCGTCGTTTAATTGAAAAAGAAATTCTTTAATGAACAATGCAAATCTGCCTTATGTCTTCAATTTTCGACAGAGAAATAATTTTATGACAGTTTCAAGTTTGATTAAAATATCATATTATAATATTATAATTCGACTCCTTCGGCTAAAAGCATTGATAACAATTACTTTGGGGGGGGGGACGGTATACAATTAATATCTTTGCTGCATTAAACTCATATAAATGTTTTTAATTCTTATTTGTTACAAGGTTTCGCAACTCACAGATTTGAATGAATGAGGGTGACTGTGCACAGATTCGCCAATTTCGGCCTATGTTATACCATGGGGGAATATAATTTACCATTGATAATTCTCATAAATTCCTACGAAGTAGGCTACAGATCGCAAATTGTCCGGTAATGAGTGAGTCAGTCAGTCCATCCGAATCCTTTCGTCGGCAAAATAAGGAGAACCATTGACATTAGAACCTTGATTTTTGGCATGAACGTGCATTAGGGCATTGTTACCAGCAAGTTCTGAACTGAAATAATTCTGATTAAAATTAGATTGATAATTAACACTTCAGTATATCGTTATAGATATACATTGTGTATGTAAACTGTAGCCTTTAACGTGTATCCTATTTCACATGGACCACACCAGGCTTGGGCCAAATTCAGGTCAAATTACCCACAGCTAAAATAACTTGTCCCACTGTATGGCACATGGCCCTGAGGTTAATCTTAAGTACTGCATATACCCTCAAACAATCAGCGCTGTTTCCATAACGAAGCTGAGGTGGTTTAACGTTCCGATTCACACAACGAAGCTGAGGTGGTTTAACGTTGATCAATGAAGAAAATCACCGATCAACCGCCATAGAATATAATGTGAAACAAGAAAACCGGAATAGTACATTCATCAGATTGCCGATGCCCAAAATGTGTTGTCTCATATATCTAGATAACAACGTGATGTAGAGACGCTATTTATTCGTCGTTGTACCGGTTATGCTCAGGAGAATGACATAGAATCATTATTATCTTGTGCATAGAAGATGTTGGTCTTGAGTTGAATTACCGTAAGCTACATAAATGCTACCTTTCTACTATAGTACTATATATAAAAATTTGTTGTATTGTTGGGAAAATAATATGATTCAAAAAGTTGTTTTGATCCTGTACAAGGGCACTGAAAACCATTAAAGAGATGTAAATGTATTTTCACACGTAAAGCTTGAAATCTACTGAACCTACATTATTCAATCTGTTTCCTTTAATTAAAAAATTGTAAAATTAAATCGGCGATCGTTATTCATTTTGGAATGAAGGCGCATTAGGAGACTGTTACCAACAAGTTCTGAGCTGACCTACTTTTGATGAAAATTTCTGGTGATTTTTGATGAAAATCACTGGCGATTCTGACTTGGGCGGTGCCCATCTTAATATAGGCAGGATTTCAACTGGGGTTGGGGATTTCCAAGAGTTCAGTTCGCGTTCGAGTCCTAATGCCTACTGTACTTCGTAGGTCCTGTGACGTTAGTCACACTGCCATGTATTATAAATATCATGCACCAAATTATCCTACTATATAAAAGAGGACCAATATGCTTACTTCTATGGTAATTTAGATGAAATCACATTGAAAACATGAGCAGTGTGACTAACGTCACAGGACCTACGAAGTAGAGTAGGCATTAGGACTCGGAACGCGAACTGAACTCTTGCTCTTGAAAATCCCCGCCCCCAGTTAGAATCCTGCCTATATTAAGATGGGCACCGCCCAAGTCAGAATCGCCAGTGATTTTCATCAAAAATCACCAGAAATTTTCATCGAAAGTAGGTCGGCTCAAGACTTGTTGGTAACAATCTCCTAATGCGCCTTCATTCCAAAAATAAATAACGATCGCCGATTTAATTTCACAATTTGTTAACTAAAGGAAACAGATTGAATAATAAAAAAGTTCAGTAGATTTCAAGCTTTACGTGTGAAAATATATCGATCTCTTTAATGGTTTTCAGTGCCCTTGTCCAGGTTCAAAACAACTTTTTGAATCGCATTATATTCCCAACAATACAACAAATTTTTATATATAGTACTATAGTAGAAATGTAGCATTTATGTAGTTTACGGTAATTCAACTCAAGACCAACACCTTCTCTGCACAAGATAATGATTTCATGCCATTCTCCTGAGCATAACCGGTACAAAGACGAATAAATAGCGTCTACTTACTTTATCTAGTTAAATTCTACCCGAAGAAAATAAATTAAGACCCTTTAAACATGCCGTCATGGCTTTGTTTCACCCTCAGTAAACTTTTATCGTTGTTGCTCACGCAGACTATTCTGAAGGATGATGCCACATCTTTCTTCTGCTGGGTTATTTAATTGGTTGATGTAGTATATTTCACCACGAGTGCGTAACTGTAACTTGACCTGAACTTGACGCCTGATGTTGTCTGTGAGGAAATGTTTCAAGGATGTGAAATAGGATACACGTTAAAGGCCACAGTTTACATATATCTAGATAACAATATACTGAATTGTGTGTAGGCTGGCAAGTTGGCAATAGCAGTGTAGAAAAATGCACTAACAAATGATGGAAAATTAGCATTTCCTATTTCATTATCCCATCACGTTTTGTACTGTGTTATATATACATTGAAACATACAGCCAAGGGTTCCCGATGGGCATGACAGTGCACTCGCTGAGCTATCAATAAATAGAAGAAAAAAAATTATAAATCAAATTTTCAGCAGAATTCGATCAGCTCAGAACTTGTTGGTAACAATGCCCTAATGCACGTTCGTGCCAAAAACCAAGGTTCTAATATCGATGGTTCTCCTTATTTTGCCGACGAAAGGACTCGGATGGACTGACTCACTCACTCACTCACTCATTACCGGACAATTTGCGATCTGTAGCCTACTTCGTAGGAATATGCTAAATATGCGAGAAACCACATATGTAGGGGGTCAAGCATCATTGTGCATATAGTTGATCAATTCTTCCACATTTACATTGAAAAAAAACTATTTACAGACATCCTCTAGGATGGGGTAAAAGGTACCGTAGTAAAAACACGCCACCCTGTGCTACCATAATTACACCAACGTAAGGCCTTCGCAGACTAATTTTTTAATCACTAACATAATCTAGAAAATAAAGAATATTCATAGTTTTAGCCGGTTACATGCCTATGCATGTAATTATTCCATTTATCTTCCTCCTCCTACTCCGCTTTACTCACTCACAGAGGATGGGGCGAGAGACCTGGGGTTTTCACTACCTGAGATTCCATGGGCCAGGCTTGCACCCTACAGTAGAATGGGTCGAATGCGCATGCGCGATGAGTAGTGCGCGATGAGTAGTATAGAAAGGGCACGCGATATCCCTAGTTACTATAATAGGGTTCTATAGATATAGTCAGTTTTATTTCTTATTTTTCTGGAATATGTGATTAACTTGCAAGAGCCTTAGCACCAACTTATATCTCTGATGAATATTGCTCCATTTCATCAAGTCAAAATAGAGAAAAACATTTACAGCTTTAGGTTGGGGGGGGGGGGGCAATCTTTATTCTCAAATTCTCCGCCCCCTCCTCATCTTTATTTTTAGGCATCTCATTTGTAATATAAATAATACGAAATCTCAAACCAAAATCAATCCTGGTTATTTTAATAATCGAGTTTCCTAATATATGATCTGCAAATATAGTACGTCACATTTATGTTACAAGCAAAAATATTTTCCGTAAATGACTAAAAAATACCAAACGTGTCAGGGTATATTTATGGAAAAAAACCCTCACAAGAACCAAAACTGATACCTGTGAAGATTTTTATCCCAGCCAGTCTTTTATTGTACATGTAGCTGTTCATGAGGACATCTTGAATGGCATGACCACACGGCCCCTAACACCGGCTTTGGAGTGCTGTTTCATACAAAACTTTCAGAGCCATGGTGTGATAGCCCAACATGTCATTTGATGGAAAATAATGAACTATTTGATAGTTAGTTACAAGAAACGTCCAAAACGAAGGAGGTCAGTGCTGACTTTGAGGGGGGAGGGGAGTTAGCTTAATGTCACACTCAAGGTTTTTCCACTCATAAGGTGACCGTCCGTTTGGTTAGTGGAGGAATCCGGAGTACCCGGAGAGAACCACCGCCGTCGGCAAGTAACTGCCAAACTTTCACACATGGACCAGCTGGACTCGAACCCGTACCGGTTCAGCGGTGTGAGGCTAGCGGTCACCAGCGAAGCGCCTTAGACCACTCGGCCACCGAGGGCCCGTTTGATCGTCCATAAATTTATGATCCATAAAATGATGCTAATTTTTTTATCTCAAAGCCAGACATGAAAAACAGTAAGTTTGGTTGACGTTTGTGATGTAATAGGCTTACCTCTTCAATTCTTTTGGTAGAGGTGTATGAGAGAGGATGGACAAAGGTACACTTTAATTATATCGATCTAATATCTCAGCTGTATGTATTAGTTTTTTGTCACAAAAAGGAATATATCATGCACTTGGGGCAGAGTGGGACACTTTTGCTGGGGCACACTGGGACAATAATAATCAAATGGTGAAATTTCCTTTCATCCTAAAATGCCATCAAAGTGCATTATTTTGTTTCCTAGGTGGTAGTATTTGCTAGTCCTATCAGATTTGATGAGTTTTACTAAAACTTTCAAATTCAAATGCTTTCGTTGTGATGAGAATCACACAAAATATTTTTTCCTCAAATTTGGCTCCTAGGAAATATTTTACGTAAAGCAGGGGCCTAAAATAGCAACTAACTTAACCACCGCTGTTGAATCTTATAAACTCCTATGAAACATATCAGTATATACTTCTTATAAAATGTATTTTGATTATTGTCCCATCGCACCCCAGTGGGTGTCCCAGAGTACCCCATAGTGGGGCAAACTGGGACACATTTTTTTACGTTTTTAAAAAAGTATAACAGATATTCCAAATTTTTTAATGTGACTATATCATATAAGTATAAGTTATATCGAGAGTAGACAAGGCTACACTGCAGGACAATAATAACAGAGATTTTTGCAAAAAGGTGAAAAATGTCCCAGTGTACCCCAATCTCCCCTACATTAGTAAAGGTGTATGTAACCCCAATTCTGTGTGCATTGGTAGAGGTGTATGTAAACTCAACACTGTGTGCATTGGTAATGGTGTATCCAAACGCAACTCTGTGCATTGGTGATGGTGTATGCAAACGCAACTCTGTGTGTGCTGTTAAAAGTGTATCAAATGCAACTCTGTCTGCATTGGTAGAGGTGTATGCAAACGCAAATCTGTGTGCATTGGTAAAGGTGTATGCAAACGCAATTCTGTGCGCATTGGTAGAGGTGTATGCAAACTCAACTCTGTGTGCATTGGTTGAGGTGTAACCGAACGCAACTCTGTGTGCTTTGCTAAAGATGTATGAAAATGCAACTATATATTGATAAAGGTGTTTACAAACTCAGCTGAGTGTTTTTGCGCACAACCAGATCATGAAACTGACCTGTGATGTCGCTGTGCACACTAACTGGGGCACCCGTGTGGTTTGCGGGCGTGAAAAGAAATAGGACCTAAACCTCGACAAATATAACTCAAATATTGTTAAAAGCGATGTTAAATGATATTCTCTCCCTCATTCACTCTCCCAGCGACTCGTTGTAACATAGCAAACTCATAGATTTCGTCCATAATGTCTATCAGGTTCTTGTTTACCTCAATTAAAATGTGCAAGTGCACGGTCGTCAGGATGTATTCATGTATTTCTCGAAACAAAAAAAACTTAATATCCTGTTTACATCTCTTGTCTTACTTATATTTTAATAGGTCAAATGACTAATCACCTTAATACTGAAAGGTTGCCAACACCGAAAAACATGGGAAGCTGCACAACAAAAGTACTGCTAGTCCCATAGATTCCTCTTCAGAATATAATCTACAACGCTATACGATGATAAAATATCGACGTAAGCCAAGACAGAGAAATGTCATGAACAATATCAACTGCTCGGAATTGCTCAAATTTCCATGAGGATTCCCATAGCATGATGTTCGTGTGTTCCGTGCAGTCTGTTCTATTTACCCTACTTCACCAGTCAATCAAATGTTTCAAGCTTGTTGCGATCTTGCTGAACAATTTCCAGGTTCGGTTCCGTCACATTTGTCCATGAAAGGGAATGTGAGCTTGAATCATGTGGAAATTGGGATGCCACACTTTTCCTTATCGATTGATGTGATGGTCAGTCGGTATCAGCTGATAATCCTGGGTATGGACCTATATAGTTATCCTATATCCTATAGTTATCCTATCCTTTGATTTGAATATGTTATGCATAGTTTCGTGGCCATTACACAAAGTATTGACCAAGAAGGTTATTGTCATCCTGCTCAAACAGTCACGACTGGTCAAGAAATGTGGTCAAAATAACCATGAAATAGATGGGGGTATTCGAAAATAGAAAGACTGACCTTTGACAAAACGTTTGGTCAGAGTGACAACATTATTCGAGCAGTAAAGAATGTCCTGCTAGCACTGTAACGCATCATCGTGGTGCAATAACTTCCATGTGACAAGTGCCAAAGTCTGAAACAACAGCGTGAAAGTAGAGACAGTGGATGTCACCTGGTAATCTCTGAGAAAAAATGCAAATATGTTACCTGTAGATCTGTGGCACAAAATGTGCAAAAGCAGAGTTTGATCAGAATAAATTATTGAGCATTAATTGTTATATGCACAAGAAGACACGATCATTCATCCCATAAAAAGTTATTCCACGCACGTATCAACAGGTGATTAAATTGAAAATAGAGTTATGTAAACCTATTTATGTAATCGTCTTTACAAGTTGAATAAATTCATAAATAAGATAACGATCCGAATAAACAAATTGTAATCTAGCCTAACTTCCTGTTTACTGATTATCACACTAAACATGCTAATTCACACTCATAAATCGGGGGCTTTTGTTCAGGTGGTTAACGTTTGAAGATGAGTTACAGATCCGACATTCAGTAAATAGCCGTAGTCTTCATGAAATCCCTCATAAGTAATCAGAGCCTTATTTATGTGACCCCCAGAACACTCTCGGGTGGATACCGGGACAGTGCTATACCACCAAGCGCCCCCACTCTAAGTTTATCAAATTTGGCGCTACATATCGTATGCTGGTAGCAAAATACGAGCATAACATGCAAGATTCCCGGCGTTACGTTTCGTAACTTGTGTCTAAACCTGGGACTAGGGGCCGTATGAACCCATCTACTTCAAGATCCCCATGGTCTTCATATGAACAGGCACAATCAAAGCGTGACTGAAATACATCATTCTCTAGATAATAACTTTAGAACGAAAATCATATGGATTAAGAATGCGAATCGGCGATAAGGATTTGATATTTTTGGAACTTCATGATGTTTTGCCGATTTTATGGTTAAGAATGTCCTGGCGATCAGTGTCTCTTTTCATACCGTTTTCTATTGCAACCAAGGACGGACACTTATCCCCAATGTGGAGAGAATTGTCCTACATGTAGTTGGGTTGGGAGATAGGACCCGGACACTCTAGCCACCGGACAGTCTTAGCCTCCACAACGGCATCATTGAAAACTGTTGACCGCTTCTTTCTTGTAGGTAACTAGCCTATGTTTAGGTATACTGTAATTGTTGTTTGTTTTTGTTGAATTGTTGGTGCTAATGCTGTTTTATGTAATACGGAATAGGTCTTTGGATTATGGACGCAGAAAGTCTTTAATGGACGATGACTGAATATTGAATGACGTACTAGAAGCTTGTAATGTCCCTTCAGGAAAGGATAACATCGAAGAGAGAAAGTGTAAAAATATTGGAGTTGGACACAATGATTTGTCTGCTCGAGAACATGCATGTCAGTTTGCTTCGAGACAGAGAAGTCATATTTGAGTTGACCCCCTTAAGCAAACAAAATATCGTTTTTCAAGATTTACTCTTCCATTTTTGAGTCATGTCAGATACGCCAACTTGTATTTCGTTCCAATTTTCCGTCGAGACAAACAAGCCATATTGAGTAGTACCCCTCAACATTCACTCTTGAATATTTAGTCATGTCAGACACGCCAGTTTCCCTCGCATTACTCCTCTTTTGAATATATGGTTTGGCATATCGCTTAATCCTGGGTTAGGGGCTGTATGAATATCGTGTAATATATTTCGATTATCGAAAATTCTTCATGAACGATGACTTGAGTCATTAATGTCGAATCTAAAGCCTGTATTCCGTGATGTTGGTAACAAAGCACGGTGTTGCCATCGTCAGACGTACATTATTGTTCGGTATTGGTAACAAAGCACGGTGTTACCATCGTCAGATGTACATCATTGTTGGGTATTGGAAACAAAGCACGGTGTTACCATCGTCAGATGTACATCATTGTTCGGTATTGGTAACAAAGCACGGCGTTACCATCGTCAGACGTACATCATTGTTCAGTATTGATAACAAAGCACGGTGTTACCATCGTCAGACGTACATCATTGTTCGGTATTGGTAACAGAGCACGGCGTTACCATCGTCAGATGTACATCATTATTCAGTATTGATAACAAAGCACGGTGTTACCATCGTCAGACGTACATCATTGTTCGGTATTGGTAACAGAGCACGGCGTTACCATCGTCAGATGTACATCATTATTCAGTATTGATAACAAAGCACGGTGTTACCATCGTCAGACGTACATCATTGTTCGGTATTGGTAACAGAGCACGGCGTTACCATCGTCAGATGTACATCATTATTCAGTATTGATAACAAAGCACGGTGTTACCATCGTCAGACGTACATCATTGTTCGGTATTGGTAACAGAGCACGGCGTTACCATCGTCAGATGTACATCATTATTCAGTATTGATAACAAAGCACGGTGTTACCATCGTCAGACGTACATCATTGTTCGGTATTGGTAACAGAGCACGGCGTTACCATCGTCAGATGTACATCATTTTTCAGTATTGATAACAAAGCACGGTGTTACCATCGTCAGACGTACATCATTATTCAGTATTGATAACAAAGCACGGTGTTACCATCGTCAGACGTACATCATTGTTCAGTATTGGTAACAAAGCACGGTGTTACCATCGTCAGGCGTACATCGTTGTTCAGTATTGGTAACAAAGCACGGTATTGCCATCGTCAGGCGTACATCATTGTTCAGTATTGGTAACAAAGTACGGTGTTACCATCGTCAGACGTACATCATTGTTCAGTATTGGTAACAAAGTACGGTGTTACCATCGTCAGGCGTACATCATTGTTCAGTATTGGTAACAAAGTACGGTGTTACCATCGTCAGACGTACATCATTGTTCAGTATTGGTAACAAAGCACGATGTTACCATCGTCAGACGTACATCATTGTTCGGTATTGGTAACAAAGTACGGCGTTACCATCGTCAGACGTACATCATTGTTCAGTATTGGTAACAAAGCACGATGTTGCCATCGTCAGGCGTACATCATTGTTCAGTAATGGTAAATGCAAATGACTTCTTCGGTCGTTTCTTAGAGTTCATGTCAAACATGCAGTCGTATTGGCACAGTTACTGAGAATTAGAGAAAGCTATTGCAAGAAGGAAAAATGATATATATAGAGGCCATTACTGGTGACACAGATATATTGCTATCTTTGTGAAGCATTCTTCATGACATTATACATACATACCATGAGAGCCATTATTGATGATTTAAAACCTACAGCGATATGAGAGCCTTTACTGCCAACGAAATACTATTGTTGTTCATATGAGCCATTCTCTGTAACATAAACAACCTGATGATGTTCATCAGAGCCATTGTCTGTAGCACAAAAGGACCGGTTCCTGTTAACAAAGAGACTGTGCAATGAAGCAATTCTCACCGGCATATACACCCAATTCCATCGACGAGCGTCTCGACGACAAGAAACGCGCACGCCTTCAATGGTTTGTGGACTATAACTTATTTAAAGGTTAGGTTTATTATATAGTGGTAATTGCTATTGAATCCCATAGAGATGTAAAATATATGATATTCAAACAGCTCCTGGCCCCGGGTTAAGCTGAATTAAACACAAATTATGCGAGGTAGCGTCATAGATCTTGCACGTTACGATCGTATTTTGCCGTCAGTGCACGATATTTATCACAACATTTGAGAACATTTGGGTGTAGGCGTTTGGTGCTAAAGTACAGTTTGACAAGTTTCTGTAATACTGTTCTGTGGTGTTGATTATATTCACAGTCTGCAAATGACCTAGCAAATTCTACCCGGCGAGTCCAGAAATGGGTAGTTAACTACGTCAAAATTGTAATCTTTTCTCTTGTCATAGAATCGACGTGAGAGAAACCTTTCACTTTTGTGGTGAAGGTATCGCCCAGATCTGATGTTCCATCTGGGCTATCAGTAGTTTCCTTCAAATCGAGCTACATTTTATCGCAAGTGAAACTTACGGAGGGTGGTTCTGTGCCTACTACGACTCTGCTATTTACATTATTGACTGTTCTATTTCCACACAACTCATATAAGTTTTGGACCCTCACATTTACAAATATTATAGGTCATTTACCTTCGTGTGGTACAAACATCAGATACGACAATCATTAGCCAGTCGGCTTCATCCTATATCCGAGGATACCAAATGCCCTTTTCGCACAATTCCCTGTCTGTGCATGTGCACCATTGCATTACTTCTACTCCACACCGGTCCAATTGGACGCTATCCCACAAGAGCTTGAAACTGATACCTCACAAGACCCATACGGACCAATAATGGTCCAACGCGACCCCAAAACGTTCATCCCAATGCCCTTTTCCCACAATTCCCTGTTTGCGCATCCGCGCCATAGCCTTACTTCCACTCTACACCCATCCTGTCGGATGGCTCCCTACGAGTGCTTCACTTTGATACCTCATACGGCCCAGTCAGTCCAATAGTGGCCCACTAGATGCCAAATACGTCCACCCCAGATCTGCCTATACACGATACACGGTAACTTTTCCGCGAAATTCAATCCATGGGCACGAGACCCCTCACATCGTGTTCTACATCGCGAGACAGAAAAAACAAGGTGCCACACTCCATACCGCAAATGTCCATGAGTGGGTATTACCCAAGATCCCGGCCATTGTCCTCTGCGCCGGAATGGGCCTAACTTGTCCACTCCAGACCTGCCTGAACTTTTCAGCAAAAGTCACCCCATGGCATCGAGACCCCACCCATCGTTTTTCACAGCGCGAGACAGGAAAAAACGAGGTGTCACACCCCATACAGCAAATGTCTGTGAGTGGGTTGCCCATTGGGACTAACATTGAAATAACTGAAGCGTACGGTCTTATTTAAGGGCAGGTAACTCTCGCAGTGCCGTCATATGACCGGAAGTGACCTTTGAACCAGACCTGAGCTTTGATTCGGAAGTGATGACACCGGAAGTCACGTGACCAGAGGTTACGTCATCAGTGACGTCACTCCACACTATCATTTTACGACAGAATCGATCCTATTAAGTTGTGTTTCATACATATAAAATACCGAAATTTTACACTGAAAACTCTCACAGCCAATAGTGACGTAAAACGGCGTCGATGAACGTTGGAAAATGGGCGCTTGGTCGTTTTTATATTTTATGGATACATTTTCACAGGGAATTCCCTTTATATCCAAAATATGACACCTCCAACCAAAATCTAATTCCTTGTTCTCAATTTTATCAAATATACCGCAAACATATACTGAAATATCATTTTGGTTGAAGGTGTCATATTTTCATGAAATTTAAAATAAGTTTTGTTTTCTCTGTTGACTTGGAAGACTGCGTTATATTGGCATTGTAAGAGTGTTTGGTGTTGCATAGCTTCTTGGCCGTGTGGTTAGAGCGTTTGGTTGTGAATGAACAATGCTGTCAATTTTGAGTTCGAATCCCAATTTTGTCAATTTATTTTTTTTCTTCGTTTTTGTTTTTATCCATAGCTGAATGACTCCTGGAGAAATATTTCTGGAGTAAAATAATAAAAAAAATATTTTACAATTAATATTTTGCAAGTAGAAAATCCCCAAAGCTGTTCTGTTTCTTCACCGCTTGTACTTCCGCTTGCAGTACAACGTTTCACCCGAAACAGACAGGCCTAAATATTTTTGTCATCAATGCGTACGATATTTAATTCATGGATGTGCGTATATAGTAGTAAAGTAACATAGCAATGGCAAATATGAACAGAAGTGTGCCATTCAATAATTTGAAATGTGAATGTTGTGACAAAACTCCCGGTTAGGCCAAACCAGGAATACAGATGTTAATGTTGTAAAAAATGGTGCTGAAAATACATTACAATCTTTTGTTCACTTACTGTTTCGCAATAGTTGCTTCTCATTCATGTAATTATTTATTGAAGATATTCGTGCTGTAATGAACCAAGTAATGTGGTTTGATTTGCCCCAAGAAGTAAAAAGACCATATAAAGTGATGTCTTGTGAGTGCTCTACATGCTATTGTCTTACATGCATCGCTTTCATTTTATAATTAACTCAGCCTTACATGAAGGACCTGTTCCTGACGAGCGCATGGCACACTCAACTCTGTATAATAATAGAA
The DNA here is from genome assembly GCA_036873755.1 of Hanleya hanleyi. NCBI lineage: Eukaryota > Metazoa > Mollusca > Polyplacophora > Lepidopleurida > Hanleyidae > Hanleya > Hanleya hanleyi. Next base: position 55,084 of record JAVTVY010023680.1, read on the forward strand.
CTGGGGAAGACCGGCCTTTATTGCTTGAACACGTCATTTGTGTAGCACAAATCTAGGAAAACTGTCAAGAGGGTTTTTTCTCGGGTAAAGCTGACATGTTCTTTGCGAGCCAAAAACGAGAGAATTTAGGGTAAATATATTCGTCTCGAAAGCTTCGAATAAATGTTGAGAATGTATCATAAACAAGGGAAAAGATCGCAATTTCACTGATCTCTAGTCTCTTCCAATGTAAAAGCCCTTGATGAATTCCAACGAGGCATCACGCTGTTTCGTAAATTTAACGTCTCACCTTCAAAACTCTTGGCGTGTTTTATTATATTACATGTATACATTAACTAGATTAATTATTCTGACGGTTCATAAAAATGTTCTCTTCCTTTGAGTTTTAACAAACTATGAATGTAATTTGTCTAATTAGTCCATCATAAGAGTACACATGAGCATAGTGTTCGTTTTAATAGTAGACAGTAAGGACAAGTTTAGTGATCATATTAATGACAGTATGAACACATATATCATCCTCGAACAGAAACTGGGTGGTGTGCGTGTTACGCGATCGGCAAGACGTGAAAAGCTCATTTGTCATTAACATGAAATCAAAGATAAATTAGATTTTTTTTGGATTAATGTTGTTTCTCTTTTACGCAGGCATGTTTGTCGGGTATTGGCTTACTCGTATACATGTCGACAATAAGGATACATGTATATACTGCATGGATTAATCACGCATATATATAGGTCTATACTACTTGAGAAACATTAAAATATATTTGAAAAAGTATATGATCAAACAGGATATGTTTATTTGCAAAGATAAGAATTGTTTAAGAGATCTGTCTTCTGAATTTTTTGAAAAAATGTAAAACAATTCGTCAGTGTTATATATATAGCTTGTAAAACAACTTTGACAGAATGATAAAAAAACAACTCTTATCTCTGTGACCAATTATTTTATTTTTATTTTTTTTTTATGTGATTTGATTTTCGGGTGTCTCGTGTGGTTTCCTCTGCTACATCGAAGATGAGGTAAAACACCATCTACACATTCCTGTGTGGAATAATTGTACTTAAAGAAATAAAAAGGATTAATACATATTTATTTGCGGTATTTTCCAGAACTTTGATTCTAACAACAAAAATCTCAAACGATGTGATTTTTTTTCTTGTGAAGTATTATGTTAATCGAAATTTATTTCCAAGTGTTTTACGTTTTCATTTTTTAATTTAACTGTCCAAAAGTGGCTTTTCTGGTTATCGACGTTGACTACATAATATGCGAGCAGCGTTTAATTGATGCCGGTGTGTTGTATTTCAGCGCGTAGGAATCCTATATTTAGCATTTCTCCATTATTGTCACGATATTTTGGGAATCCTCCAACGTTTTTTCCCCAACACCACAGGTAGGCGAATGACAATGTACATTATAGCGGAGCATTGAAACAATGGGCCTTCTATTTCCGAAATCGTATACCTAGATTTCATCAATTTGGACGTTTCTTGACATTATGAAAAAGGGTTCAAATACCTTTCTGTTTATTCAAACTTCCCCTGATAACCTGTTGCTAGTGCAATACGATTTAGATCGGGACGAACGGTGACGCGGATTATACTTAGCTGGCGTTGTGCACAGACACACGGACAGGTAACTAATTTTAATTCGTATATCACTCATATATGTTCTATATTGTTTTGGATATACTAAACGAGGGAAAGAAAGACGTACAGAATCATCAATATTGAACCAACTTTAAGCGCCCTTGTGTAAACCAATTCAGATGGAGACTTGTCTATGGGGCGTGCAAGGAACTTTCGTCAAGTTTCTGACTGAAAAAAAACAAATCTGTGGAGTAATACAATGAGATTAAGGTACTGATCTTGATAATAACAAATACAGGTTGTATCCCTCTGTCTGAACACAGAGGCATGAATGAGGTCTTTAGAAACTTTGAATTGTTAGATAGATTCCAAACATACATGTGAAGAAAATTTTACTGAAATATAGAGAATGGTGCAAAAATGACCAAGTTTACCACTTTGAAAGGTTTTCATTTCAAAGGGCGCATTTTATTCTGTTTCTCTGCAATTTTAGGGGTGACCGGGATCATTTAGTTCCATTACAATTTGATAACATTTTTTAGTACATCTGTGTTGTTATTGGCGGGATCTGACGGATAGATGCGAAATACAGGAAGAATCAATTTTTCAATGGAATATTATTTCCTACATTCAATATGTACCTCATTTTAATTACCTACACGATTGAAAACAATGAATTATAAGTCATACTGTCTCAAACTTTATCTCATTGTGGGTCAACAATGAACTTCAATCCCATACATGTACTAAATTTTAGGTCGGGCGGAATTATTCATCAGTTTATAAAGCAAGTTGGCATCACTGTTTTATGAGCATAATTAGTTGCATTCCCAATCAATAGTTGATGGACATGCAACAATTTGAACAATGAAATTGAAAACTGGTAGATATTTTTGAATAATTAATTTGATCAAAAAGAGAGGATAGAAAATGAACCAGTCCCAGCGATATATTGGAGTAGTTGTCATCATATTGCATGCCATGTCTTAATAGGATATTTTATTTACATAAACTATATTTGATGTCTCATCTCACGAATGTTTCACTTCACAGATATAAATATATTAATAAATTTATCGCATCTGCTGTGATGTCAAGTGTGCCCGAAATGTATTAATGAATTGATTGTGCAATAAAAGAAATATCATTGAATCAAAAACATTATTATCACCAAGGTAGAAAGCATCTCGTGTTCACCCCTATTGTCTGGACGGAACGAATTTATCTCATTCTAAAAGCTTTCATTTTTGATCAAACTCCCTATGTAGACATCAAAACTGAGAATCTTAGCTGTACATTAGCTTAGTAAGAACAACATTTATTCTTTTCTCGTCTTCTCATGGCAGATGGATGAGGCCTTGCGGAAATACAGCAAATACATAGTTGCATTGTCATAGCAATAAATAGTCATCAATCTAATTAAAATTAAATCCTATCTGCTCCCCCATTTGGATATGTCCTACACAGCGACATATCCGATTGGGCAGCATTGATAGGATATTAATTTATTAAGATTGAAATAGTCATATTGGCCATTTGAATTAGTCCTTATCCTTTATAGACATGAAATCTATGGAGAGAGCTTTAACAATTCCTTCATGTAATCATCTCCAGATAAAATATTACTGCTGCATGCAAACGGAATATTTTTCCAAACTAAAGTGACATATCGGAACCCCTGTTGTTGGAATATTATAGACAACAAACGGGTTGGGTTTACTGCTAAGAGCTATGCTTATTGTTAATATAATTAATGTCACATATCTATAATGACAAATGTGAAGAAACAACGTTACTTACATTGCTTGTTATTCTCTTGGCAACTGAAACGGCGGTTTTCTTGAAGCTAATAAATGTGAATCATTTATTTGTTCGCAAATATAGCAGGTTGCATTGCTTTTTTCGTGGGTATATCATTTCATTGGCGCTCATCTAATGACTCCTCTAATTTCCTTTTTACGTTTCCTGGTAAAATACGCCACGGCTGATCTCTTCCGGATTAGGTCAAAACAGTCGGAACTGCACACTCAAGCTCGGATGATCATTGAATAAAACAGTAATATGACTGGCACTCGACAATGTATGCCAAATATTGGGGCGAAATTGGTTATATTTGGGATATTTTGTCTCGTGTCTCTTTTGTCTCTAACTTTAACTTAGACGATTGATCGATCGCCAACCTGGTTATCCAAAATATAGCATATCTAAACGAACAAACTTGGAAACGGAAATTCAGTGAATTAATCGGACATATCCCTTTCATGAGCCTTGAGACGAAGTATTACAAGAAAACTCAAAATGCCGAATGTAAACTAGGAAGTATTCCAACATTGCAAAAACGTAAAAATGCATAGTTTACAGTAGACACGTGTATGGTTGCAGCCGCCGTGAATTTATGTTTTCTGATTGCGTTGGCGCCCTGAACAAGATTTTAAAGTCGTATTCTGTCAAAATTGAAAGGTTTGATAAATCATATTCTTATATGGGTTATTTTTTGGCTGAACCAGGCGATTAAATGTTAATCAGTCCGGAAGACGTATACCACGAAGAATGTTAATCAGTCCATCACGTAAAGACGTAAACCAAGACTAAGGTGTAAAACTTGATTGGGTCCAAGCTAGTTTTGCTACTTTTATAATAAAGCATCCAAAGTTGGTAAAGATATATACATCAGTACACAGGAATGTTATAATGAGTTTATTCCTGAACTATAAAAAGAACATTCCATACCATATGAATGAAAACGAAAATTCCTATAAATTTCTATACATAGAAAAATCTTTCATGGGATGCAAGGTATATACCAGCAGATGTCTTGGGCAGTCTTACTGAACCTTGTGGCTCATTAACGACACAGATTCGCAGGCGGATGCAACCTGTATTTGTTATTATCGAGATCAGTATACCTTAATCTCATCGTATTACTTCTCAGATTGTTTTTCCAGTCAGAAACCGGACAAAAGTCCCTTGCACGTCCCATAGACCAGTCTCCGTCTGAATTGGTTTACATAAGGTTTTATTTTAATTCAAATTGAGGTATTTTCTTTATCACTTTGGAGATAGGCCTACAAATCTTCGACTTGGCACATGCTTCTAATGTCTCCAAAAATCATATTCTATGCACTCGTTATCGTTGTTAATTGGTTAATAAGGTTGATTATGAGGGGGGGGGGGGGGTCGAGGTAGGCAATCCCACATAATCAACCTAATTCACCAATTAACAACGGCAACGAGCCCCTGTGATTCTTTGTAACAAAATATTGATTTTGACGTAAATTAAATTGCTGATTAGTATTTCCTGATTTAATCGTTTGAACGCAAAGAATAAAGATAGGAATGATTGGATCATTCGTTGAATTTATCGACTAACGATAAGCAAACAAAAATAAGAAAAAGTTCCAGTTCGATGTCCATCCACTCCGATTTTCTGAGCGGAATGTACTAAACGGTTAAAGCTTAAAATTAGATCATAGAGATGCTAACCAACGACTCGACGATCTGATTCAATTATGGTGTTTGCAGATAGATTTTTTACGCAATAAACAGGAGTGAAAAGTATTTTGCCCATTATCCTTCAGTTGGACCGCACTCGTTAGCGAAATACAGCTTATCCGTTTTAACCTTACCAGGCCCGAGGAAGATGGGGACGGGGGCCCCCTACAAAACTTTCTGCGCTATCTCCGGAACGACAAAAAATTAAGAAGTTGCACTCCGTGACTTTACAGTTTATCATATTGGGGTCATTTCGAGCCTATTTGCATAAGCCCACTAGCAGAGAATCATTGGTAAATTCAAAATAGCGGCCACGTGGAGTACCAGAATAGTGAGGTTTCCATCATTTTTCTTCAAAATTTCAGCTTTTCCACGAAGAAAAGTGACCAAAAACTATATTACTTCACATCACATTAATATTTACTTCTGTATCGTGCAGTTTTTTAACGGAGAAATTGCCTAAATAAAAACTTCGAAAAATCTGACTGAAAAATCGACCCAAAAATGCCGTTTATGAAAATGATGTCACTGTGATGTCATCAAAGCGGCCATCTTGGATTGCTTTAGATTTTCTCGTAGAGATTGACCCAACGGTATAGTGGGGTGAGTTTCAGCTCCCTGGCTCAAAAAGTCCAGGCCAAATAGAATTAAACTACATATATGTTAGCAGTCTTGAGTCGATGAATCTGTTAACCGTTTTTGATTATCGACGTAATTACCATGTTCACCGATGTTCATACCAATAAGTCAATGACGTCACTAATTGTTCGTGTTTATAAATAGCAAGCGTCAGAGCCGACATTCTATATTCAGCTGTCGCCCATAGAAGAATTGTCGCGCCAATAATCGGAATACCTACTTCGTTTGACAGCACCAATCCCAAATAATGAAAACACAATCAAGATGGTTTCCTAGAAGAGAAAAGCGGTCAACAGTTTTCAATGATGTCAGCATAACGTGATGATGTTCCACACATAAAATGCTAATCACTGACCATTATTCTTTATGCAAATGAATTTCCACGTCATTTCCAGAGTATGTAACCACGCTTTGATTGTGTCTGTTCATTTGATTACCATGGAGATGTAAAACACATGATCAAACGTCCAATAGCCTGGGTTAAGCGGAATTAGACACAAGTTACGCAACGTAGCTCTTGCACGCTATTCGAGAAACTTTGAATGGACGCGTTTGGTGGTATAGCCTCTTTGATAAGGTTCTGCAGTAATATTCTGCGGTGTTAATTAAAATAGCCACAGTCCGCAAATGCTACAAGACGAGATTTGTATAAGCCGTATGCAGGTCCTTCTGGAAAATTGCTATCCAGAAGTTAACTATGTCAAGATTGTAATCATCTCTCTTGTCGTAGAGTAGAAGTGAGAGAAAGCCCCGGTCATCCTTCTAAAAGGAATAGGTCCAGATATACCAACGAAGGCATGAACCTCATTATCCACTGTTTGCAGGGTAATACGTAACTTGTTCTGGGGCAATAAGAAGCGAAAATTAGATGAACAAGAGCTCAATTGGCACTGTGGATTACATCACTATAACGAACTGTTAAACTTACGTGTTGGAGTCAATGACGGTTTTGATCTCAATCTCTGTACCCGACAGATCGCTTGCCACACACACTCACAAAAATGTTACTGTCAGTGGTTTTGTGTTTTTCTGTATGCCCAGTGGACTTCACAGCAAAAAAAAAAGATGATGACAGCATCACCCAGAAAAGGTGATGAGAATGAGCCATCATCCTTTTCCATCATCACCTTAAAAGGATGATGGCTATCACCCTAAAAGGGTGATCAGCAATGAATTCAAATTCTTAGCTCATCGCCCTAAAAGTGTGATGATCATCACCCTAAAAGGGTGACGACATTGACCATCACCCTTTTACATAATCTTTAAAGGGTGATGAACAGGCATCACCACCATAACAAGAGCCCAAGGGGCTTCAATATACGCCCGTGTATCTGGAATTACATTGGTCCAAATTTCAAGGTTGTTTGATAGCTTCGATTCCAATTGGTAGCTAGCCTACAATTTTGTGCTTCTGAGAATGTAACATATATAACATCTTATATTGAATGATAAACTAAAACGAGCTTAACTCTTGGTAACTAGTTGACCTTGAAGCAAGAGCCGATAGCTCACATATCCCACACTGAAATCGACAATATTCAAACACAAGAAAATAGTAGTTTTCCTGCAAATGGATTCCTTTCAGACGAGATAATTTTTCATGAAGGAAGAAGAAAGTGATGAAGTAAACCTTTGTTCTTGAGTTAATAAAGAGGTATGAAGTTCATAAAGGATCCCTCTCCCCGTTAAATTACTAAATGTATGGTTGTTATTTCACAACAGTTGTAGCTGTTTCAAATATGAGACAGGATGAATGCCATATACATGTAGGGGAGAGAATATTCCAACCTAACACATATGGTCAGCTAAACTTCATTCAGTTTTGACCTTGGACAAATTGATCCCAAAATGTATGGCTCCTCTTTGCCATGCGAGTGAGGTATACTCAAAGTTTGGTACCATTCCATACCTTGAAACTAGAGATATCGCATGGACAACAAATGTTAATGGATGAATGGACAGAACGCAACATCGCATTACATGACCTCGTCTTCGACAGGCATATGAAAATGTGATTTCCTGATTTTGGGGTCATAGTTACCTTGACCTAAATTTTGGTACACGACACTTCGTCTTCCGTCAATGTATCAATGGACACAAAAAAATCATGATTTTGTATGAATTTCAGGATTTTGGGGGTCACAGTGACCTTGACGTTCAGCCTTGACCTACAATTTGGAATGTGACACATCATGTCCCCCTAATGAATCTACGGACACAAAACAAAGTAATTTTCAAAGATTTTTTGATTTTAGAGTCACAGTGACAGTGACAAACCATCTCCCCGTAATTTCTCAATGGACACAAACAATCATGATTTTTAACAATTTAACGATTTTGGGGTCACAGTGACCTTGACCTACATTTTGGTATGCGACACATCACGTCCCCATAATGTATCTACTGACACAAAAAAAGTTATTTATAATAATTTCCTGATTTTGGGGTCACAGTGACCTTTGACCTTTCACCTTGATTCTGGTGTCACAGTCATCTTGACTATTGACCTGGATCTAAATTTTCGTACATGACAAAATGGCTACCCGTAATTTCTCAATGTACTAAAAAAATCATGATTTTTAACAATTTCATGATTTTGGGGTCACACTGACCTTGACCTTTGACCTTGACCTACATTTTGATATGTGACACATTGTGTCCCCCTAATGTATCTATTCACACAAAGAAATGTTATTTTCAATAATTTCCTGATTTTTGGGTCAGTGACCTTTGACCTTCAACCTTGACCTATATTTTGGTATGCGACACCTCAGTTCCCCCTTTTGAATCCACTCATAAAAAATTAGAAATTTTTAATGATTTCCTGATTTTTCCGTCACACTGACCTTTGACCTCTGACCTCGACCTACATTTCGTATGCAACACATCGTTCTTCCCTAGGGCATCCACTCACCAAAAATTAGAACTGTAGATAGAAAACTGTCAATGATAAATGATTTCCTGATTTTAGGCAACAGTGACCTTTGACCTCTGACCTCGACCTCAATTTTGGTACGCGACACATCGTCTCTACCTAGCGTATCCACTCACAAAAAATTGCAACTGTGGATAGAAAACTTTCACAGATATAGACCGGACACGAACACTTCAGTGATTTCCTGTTTTTTAGGCCAGTGACCTTTGACCTCTGACCTTGACCTTCATTTTGGTATGCGACACATCGTCTCCCCATAGGGTATCCACTCACCAAAATTAGAACTGTAGATGGAAAACTGTCCCAGATATAGACCGGACACGGGGGACGGACGGACGGACAGACGGACACACGGACAGACGGACGGAAACCGCCATCACATAATACGTCCGCCTTTTGGCGGGCGTATAAAAAGGTAATGGGCCATCAACTTTTTCTGGCTGTGATAAATTTGAACTTCCGACCTCAAAAGGCTTCTTGTTTTCCATCAGCGTGAGGTTTTCCTGAAGTTTAATTGCCATCTACATCCTTGAAACAGAGTAATAGTGTAACATTTTTAATAATTCCGTGTTTGGGGTGCGTGCTAGCGTCATATTGACTATTGATTTATTTGACCTTAGATAATTTCCGTGTCTGTCACTGATGTATCCACTCGGACAAAAACAAACAAATGAATTTCGGTGATTTTCCGATTTTTTGGTCACAGTGACCTTGACATTTGACCTCTATTTGGGCATGTGACGTCTGCGTGATCCCACAGTTATCCCGGTCTTTGAGAAAAATCGGTTAATTAGTCGAAAAGAAAAAGCCTGGAGGAAAAAGAGAATGCGAAAGTGGATAAAGAAAACGTGTATTCCATAGAACTTGGTAAGCTATAGCTGTTATAATCCAAAAAATAAAGGGCTTCCACCAACTGTGCTACAAGAAAGATGTTTACAATTATTACATAGTTAACTGCACTTTCTTGATATTGTAAATGGACCTGCATATGGTGTATACATATCACTGCTGGTAGCATTTGCTTGGGCCCTCGGTGGCCGACTGGTCTAAGGCGCTTCGCTGGTGATCGCTAGCCTCACACCGCTGAACTGGCACGAATTCGAGCCCAGTGTGGATCCATGTGTGGAAGTTTGTCAGTTAATTGCCGACGGGCGGTGATTCTCTCCGGGTACTCCGGCTTCCTCCACCAACCAAACTGACTGTCACTATATGAAACAACCTTGAGTGTGACATTAAGCCAAACCCCACCCGCTAGATCTCCTACGGTACATTTCATAACTTGTCTATGTTAGCTTAAAAAGAGACAAGTGGCTGATCGAACGCCATATGTTACATAATAATTGTAACCGAGATGCATTATACTCTACATGTAGATAACAACTTTGAAATTCACTTGGATTAAAGAATATTTGTCGGTAGCAGAAACTTTACATCATGATCTATTGCTGCCATACTTGAATACTGGCAAGAACTAAAAAACTTGCCTGTTTCGGATTGGCGCTGACTGTCTACAGTAAAATGTTTTTCTTGTTTGTCGACGCGTAAATTCTATTGTGAACGACGACTGATTATAATATTGAATGTCGAATCTGACGCCTTTACCTCAGATGAACTGTAGTATACCAGGCCCATTGTTAGCCACAGAAATACAAGCGTCTGGATATTGCAAATGGACCTGCATATGGTGTATACATATCACTTCTAGTAGCATTTGGTGGATCTCCGGTGGTGCGTTTCATAACCCGTCTAAGCTAGCTTAAGCCGAGACAAGTGGCTGCTCGAACGTCAGGTGTTACATCATCATTTTCAAATGAACTCACAGAGTGTAACTGAGATATATTGTACATTATATATTGTAACTGAGATACATTTTACGCCGTCGTCCATTGAAGAATTTTGGCGTCCATAATCCAAGACCTAATTGGTATAGCAGCAAATATAGTATACATAAACGCAGGAAAGAAGCGGTCAACATGTTTCAGAAATTACCAACTCTAGTTTGGGCCTAAATAACAATTTTCCCGCCATTTGTTTATCTAGGAGGACATTATATTAGTTATGGATTGAAAATCGTGCATTAAAAATTAAGTGATACATCAAGACACGGCGGCCAAATTATGGTGAGACATACCTCTACGCATTCCTTTATCCATATTCGCAATGATCATCGCCACTGGTGAAATATCATACATTTATGTCTATTTGACAAAAACAATAGGGTCATTGAGTTAACCTTTACCGTATGTTACCTGTCATACATAGATTTTTTTTTTATATTTCAGACTGAAGATGAGTAAAGGAGTTAAACAAAGCATCCTTATTGTACTGGTGTTATGTTTAACAAGGCTTTATCACTGTACTGAACAAGGCCCTCGTGTTAAAAGACGTAAGTTATACAGGTGTTTGTATACAGGTGTAGTGCAATAGAGTTTAAAATTGATCGCATGTGTATATATTTTATTGGAGTGAGAGGTAGCTTGACTTCATCCAGACATTAAACAATTTCTCTGTCTGATCCGAGATATTATATTTAAGTTACAGCAATCCAATTGTAGATGGTAACATTTTGAGCATTCATAATTTTGTTTTGACCCTACAAAATAATGTGTCAGGTTGGGAAGACGTGAAGAGTTATTCTCCTAGTTTATCGGTTTGATCGAGTATTTTCTGTTATAGACTTTGCAAATATCGCTATAAATTTCGAATAGATCAACAGATTTGTGAGCTTATTTGCTCGGCTTACTCATAGCCACAGTTGGTCAGAATTCAAACCCAATTTCCCATCAAGATATTACGAACCACAAGATTTAACCTGATGACCACCTTGTGGTAGCTAAACAAGGTACCACATCTATTTCGTATTTGCATCAAGGCCTCACAACCGGTTTGAATATTTACGGGGGCCACCGTGAGTCTTTAAATTGAGTCTTGATGCTGTCATACGAATTACGTCTTTCGATTATTGACGCGGAAATGTTTTTATGGAGGACGGTTGAATATTGAATGTGGGATCACATGCAGGCTATTTAGTCATACTCACCAAGTTTATGGCCATATTTAATTAAGTAAATATGTTTTGAGCTTGATCTCAGGCCAGGCCATTAGATGCCATCAACTAATGTTGAATTGATAGCGGCTTTCCTGAATTTCAGGAATGTCGAACATCCAATAGGGATGTCCTAAAAAATTAGCTAACTGTCAGTATCTAAATTCCAATTATCATCACGATAACTGTTAATCTTAACTCGATCTAGTCGCTTGATAGAAGAAAAATAATTTTCAATAATCTCATACAGAAAACACGATCGTCCTCTTGTTAGATTCCTATCATTAACGAGCATTCCACCTCAACTCCGCTAATTGAACATTTTCAAACCTGTGGGGATGTAAAGATCTAAAACCCGCTGTTCTCCAACGTCCGTTAACCACGGGTGGAGTCGAATGAAACAGAGGAAAGGAAATGTAGCGCCAAGGGTCGCAAGTTGAAATCGTATTTTTTCTTCTGTATTAGCAATCACTCATCTCAACGCTATTTCAACCATGTTAGCATTGGAACAACTCACTTTAGAACCTGTTAGCGTTGTGCAACAGACCTTGTAACCTTATACACCCATATCACCGTTTGCCCGGGCGAGCCCCAACTCCGATTTGTCTATATGGGGGATACTTCAACCCATCCATCGGCTAGTCCTCGTCACATATGTAGTCTAGCCTGGTTCATCCTTCGCCGTGCGAGCAGTTATGTTTCAATTGTCTATCTGGATCCATTAGCCGGTTCATTGGTTCTTCCTCACCAAAAAGCTCAGATCCAGCTTCTGTGTTCATTTACACCTGTCCAAGGGACAAGCTCATGTGAAGGCATCAGGCAACGATATGTACAGAGCCCGATTCCTCCAATGTGAGGTTGGCCACTTCTTTAACCTGAATCTGCACACTCGCTATGGTTTCACATACTATCACATCGTCTAGATACAATAAACTGATTGCGGTTTTGTGTTAATGCCTCAGAAAGGCTTCTGCTGGTTGAGGCTTCACGATTATCTCAATAGGACGACATATATTTCAGTACAACTTTATTATTTGACCTTCGAATGTAGATGAGGCCCCTGAATAAAATCCATAAGAGATATGATAGCAATCCATTTCCAGACTAGGTGATCCCCCGGGTACTGTCGATCTTACGACCTTAGCAACGATAGCCGAACACACTAACCATCGGGCCAAATGTGTATTAAACCTACATGTATACTTCGCGAAAGAAGGCGCTTGTTAGACCTAGAAGAACTATGAGCCATTGGCTTGTGTTTGATAGATGGGGCCTGTGCACACGCTTCGTTGGGATATATCAGTATCGGAGGGAGGGTTATGTTGTAGTGAACTCCGTTTGTGAAAGTAATGTCATCATACTGAAAAAGTAGAGTCTGTTATAGCAGTTCTTAACCCATTTTTCAGCCATGTTCGATTTATGTGGAGACCAGCTTGAAATTGCGACTAATTAATTGACGTTAACATATGGGTGTTGTCATTTGAGTAAATATCCTAGGCGGAAATGACGTGTTAATACGTCTTATTTGGGTCGCAGGGTATTCTTGAATTCCAACAAAAGTCTAGTAACTTCATTCCAGAAATGTGACTGCAAATTACTTTGCTTAGTTACTGAAATATTCATATATGGATTTCATTTGTGGGCGAACTTGTGGTTTTCCGACATTGTACGGTTTTCACAACCGCGTGATCTTTCAACATTAGCATATTACTTTTAGAACGACAAAGAATTCGAATGTTCACTCCACTGCGATAAAGAATATTTCGGTAGTATTCTGATCTTGTCTATTACACTGGATTTCTTGGTGATATGCGCCTAGCGAAACTGTCGCACTGATAGCTCACCCTGGAAAGTACCTTTGTTTCACAAAATTTTGGGTACTAAAACACAACAGCCATGCAATTAAATGCTTCCCTTTATGGGCGTGTGAGTCTGCATGTTACACGAAATGTGGAGCCAGACCGTACGTATTGTATGGAGACTACCGTTGGTGTGGTGTTATATGGCGATCCGGACAGGAAAGCGTTGTATTATAGGTTCCATTGTCAAGAAATCCATTGTAATAGACAAGAGCAGAATACTGCCGTACAAATTCTTTATAGCGATGAAATGAACATTCGAAATCCTTTATCAATCTAGATGTAATATGCTGATGTTATAAGTTCACACTGATGTAAGAACCGTAATAACCGCAACAGGTTATACATACACACAACGAGGTGACCAAATTGATCGGAATTTCTCTTATGGTGTATGGTTCACCATATTATCCCTCATATGAAAAATGAAATGTAGTAGATTGATCCTTGTAGTCTGGAATCTGCACTAAATATTGATATCATTACTATTAAATAGTCAAATAAATATAAAATCTTCCTTATGAGAAAACACTTATCTGAAACCGTATGAAATAGGTTCAAGATAGTGTCCGCCTAGTTTGCATGTCTCAATAGTGAAAATAATAATCTGAATCGTGACATAAACTTCTGAATATAGGACAACGGGTAATATGGGTTTCATCATCCGGACCCACGGCATAACATAATAGTTTGATAATAACATGATATAATATTTTGGTAATGTGTTTATTATGCAACCTGTGATATAGATTTTTCGCATATGTCTGACTTACATATCAATTCTGCTGTTACAGAAGCCACGTCTGCCCCACCACCGCCTGTTCCCCCGAAATCTCCAACATCGGGTACAGTTGGTACGAGAGCTCCTAAACCACCATCACCCCTACCTCCTCCCGACACAGGCCCAGCGGTCCCAGCTAGTAAACCACCGTCACCCCTACCTCCTCCTGACACAGGGCCAGCGGTCGCGGCTAGTAAACCACCATCACCCCTACCTCCTCCCGGCACAGGGCCATCGGTCGCGGCTAGTAAACCACCATCGCCTCCATCCCCACCAGACGCATCACCACAGGTCAGTGCCCTAGCATCAAAATTAACAGATCCGATAACAGATGCTCCGGTAAAGGTGTTTAAAGTGATAACGAAACCACTGCCTGCAGATCCTATACCCAAGAAAGCAACTTTTATTGTGACCACAAACGTTGTGAAACTCGCACCGACAAATGTTGTGGAAGTGACAACACCTCCTGTCGTGACAACAGCTCCTGTAGTAACAACAGAACCTGTGGTGACAACGGAGTACGTGCCAACAGAACCTGTGGTGACAACGGAGTACGTGCCAACAGAAGCTGTAGAGACTGAAAGCCCAGAGGTGGAGGAAGTTGAACCTACTCCAGGCACACAACCAGGAGCCGAGAGCGAGCCACCGAATGTCACTGAAGAACCGGAGGTGGAAGTAACGGAGCTACTTCCAACTGGGTATATGGCAGCCGAAGAGACAGAACCGCCTGAAGTTGAGGAACAGGAAGCTACTCCACCACCAGCCGCACCAGCTGCACCAGCCACGGGCAACGGACAAACAACAGGTGGAGCCAATTCGGAATTGGCAGAAGTAGAAGAGCCGGAAGTTTAAATTATCATGTTTTCTTGAACACATAGATATCTCCAATCTAGACGAGAAATCCGCCAAGGTTGTAGTATTTCTTTGACGTCGGAGTAGTGCCTATGCTTCCTCTGGTGGATTACTGCATGGTTCAAGGCAAAGGTCCCAAGACATCGACTGGGTCTTATAAATATCGATCAAACCCATTAAGTCGTCTTCTGGGTAAATGTTCATCGATTTATCGATAGAATCCCTCTCTTCCTGTAAAACATTACATGTCCTGAAAGACAATGTTTTGTGATTACATTTCTTCGCTAGATTCATATAGAGATTAGCCGCTCTTACATAATCAGAAACTTGGTGGATTTCTCTGTACCGGTACTTCGATCATACAGGTACGACACCTTGGTCAGACAGGGTTCAGTTTCTTTATTTGGACAAACCACAGAATTTGTCTCTGGGGAAACTGACAGTGTCTCATTCTTCCATGCCAAAGTACACGCGGGTTATTTGGATTTTATCATAATTACCGTTTTTATGATAATTTTATATCACAGACTATTTGTGGATGTCCTTCAGCCGAATTTATGTTGAACGATTGTTCTCAAATCACTATTTTAATACGTTTAATACAGGAAAGTGGATGAAGCCTATATAATTCAAAGGTTCGTCTAACTATTCAGAGCACGGTGTTACTATTCAGAACACGAATTGTCCATTTCACTCAATTCTGGTGAGCCATTTGACAGGACAGCATCGACAAAGAGTATGCCAATGTCATCTTTCTTATGAGGTTAATAATTCATACTGAAATTGTTCCACAAAAGGAGATGGTACGATAAGACGGCATTTTGGTCCATACGTGGTGCGGTTGAAATAGATAAAAAATCAAATGTCTTAAAAATGATTGTTTTTCATGTACCGGCAAAAGAAAATATATGTACACAATATGTTAAAGTTGTAGCTCGATTATGTTATGAATATAGTTTTGCCATGAAATTGAAATCCACAGCTTGTACTATTTCGTGCAAAAAGGGTCCAAATAGAGTCATTTAAACACACATTTAGACACGAAGGACCCCTTTAACCAAAACGCCATTCAACCTAGTGATATGCGGTGGCACTATATCCCCACTGCTGGAAAAGCTTTTTGGTTTAAGGGTTCGTTCGTGTCTAAATGTGTGTTTAAATGACGCGATTTAGACCCTTCTTTTGGACGAAATAGTACACGCTGAGGATTTAAATTTCATGGAAAAACTATAATCATAACACAATCGAGCTAGAACTTTCACATATAGTGTACATATATTTTCTCTTGCCCTTACATTAAAAAACAAACAATAGTTTTTAAGAAATCTGATTTTTTTGCGATGAACCGCACCATGTATAGGCCAAAATGCCGCCTTATGGTATCTCAATAATATATCCCTTAATGAAAAAAATTATAAGCTTCATCTGATGAAGTGCCTTAGGTGTGGGAAGGCAAGAGATTTCCCGGAAAGTGCTGTCCTGATCCGTGATAATCCTTGAAATTTTAATGGGATGAAAGAAATTCTGAATATTGGGAAATCGGGATGGACTTTTTACTGGGCTTTAATATTGCCTTGAGATTTTAATGGGACGCTGGGAAAGTGACCCAGTTGCACGTCCCTCTCCTCCCATACGTTCCATCTCAGGTCATTATTTCTTCAGCATCGAATCATCGGGAGGGATTATCATGAATGGACGTTTCGTGCTTGAGAACAGGCATTGTTGACAACTGACTGAGCTCTGCGTATACATATTTGATGTTCATATTTAAAGTATTAGGTACATAGTATGTAATATATTTGGTGTCTAGAAATGTATTCACTCTCAGAAATTCGGTTTTTGGCATTAACGTAATTAAGATTAATATAGTTTATACTGTAAATTTCTCTCTTTTTTCGCGAAAGTACTATCGTATAGCACTTTCACCTCAGTCCTGAATCAGGTCAGCTACTGCTTTGGATGATTAGAATGAATTTGATTGTGATGCGCAAGGAGGTCCAGATCAAATATGTATATATCTTTTGTTTGCGATCTAAAGATCGGAAAGAGCTCTCTATGGAAGTGATGAAAGGGGATTTCCCCTTCAGGCTAAAACGAAGTCAAGCATAACGGGAGTCATTCCCCTATTTATCACCGCGATTTGAATACAATTCTTCCACAACATGAAGAATTTGTAATATTAATTGTACTAAAAGTGGCGAAAGTATATAAAAACTTTTAGCTCTGTTGAAAGTGTTATAAATGTGGAGAAATGTTTTTGCCGAACTGAATACACACTCGGTCGTTGTTTAATGTTAATTGATTTTTGTATCATTGTATATATTTGTATATTTGTAAACAATGAATGAATTGAAGGAAAACCAACCTGCACTTCATAATGGAATTCTTGAATTGTTCCTTCTATTTTCCTTAAAATTACCTTCCTCTGGTATTGTTGCATTTTAATCTGTTGAGCACGATTCATTAAAGTGCGTGTTGAGGAAATCAACCACCTCATCCCTCATGACCACGTGACCTGGTGGTGCCTTGAAATACTGTTTCCAGTTTTCTCCCAAATGTATCTCATTGGGAACAAATCACTTTTATCAGGTCTATATCTCTTCTTTTGTTTATACGTCTATATGCAGAGTGAAAATACAGGTGGCTTACGGATTAATTTCGTATGAACAAAAACGAATGATGGCAAATTTAGAACATTAATTAAAATAACTTTCATTTTCAGAGTAACATTCATCGGTGTTTCAACAATTTCAATGATCGCTCTTTCTCATACACAAAACATAAACAATCCTCGCTTGGCCAGATCGCTATACACACACACACCGTTAAGAATATAAACCCATGTCTTGTTCACTGGATTTGATGGAAAACAGCCAATAGCCAAGATGGAACATCAATGACCATTCCTTCTCATACACCAAGCGTTGTAAAGAGGATCAACTCGCCAAGGAAGATCGCTATAAAGACAACAACAGACAAGATGTAAAATCATATCTGAAACTTTCTCCATAAATGAAAATACTTTACAGCGAGCGTGACGGCCTCCATTTTAACTTCGACAACTACCAGTTTCTTGATAACAATATAATCTACATAAGGTGTATACATATATCGCCTGGTAGCGTTTGCTAAGACCTGCAGTGAACAAAAGTATCCATTCAATCGACACTACAAACGAGATTCATTTCACGAATCTGATGATAAATATCACACATTGATGGCGAAATAAGACGGAAAATGTCGCAGCTATTATGACTAAGCCCACTCAATCCGAGACGAGGGACCGCATGAGAGCTATATGCCTGTATATGGTGAGATTCTGCTGGTGGACGTTTCGACGCCGAGGCTTGCCCTCTGTGCAAATCATTGTGATTGTAGTTTTGTGACTTGTTAACATGGTGGAGAAGGAAGCGATTGGTCGGCGTCGGACCTCACAGCTATTTGTACTCCCTCTTTTGGACCGTTTTTGACTATCTGGCGGTCACATAGTTAACCATTTTCCAACAGATGACTTGATAGGTCTATTACATCATCGCTCTGAAATATTTGTATCTAATACCGCTCAAGCCGGTGCTAGGGGGCCGTGTGGTCATGTCATTCAATATGTCAATATGCACATCATGAACATCTACAAAAACTGCGTGACTGAGATACAAATCAACACAGCCATCACTCCTGGGTCTTTTTATGTTTTTAAAATTTGCAGTCAGTATATTTATCTGTGGGGTCATATGACTTCTTGTCAGTACTCCGGCATCGTTTTCACCACCCTTTTAATGTTGCGTTTAACTGCAAGATATCCCAAGTGTCCATATGGACAGTTACGAGCAAAGCGTGACTGAGATACATTACACTCTGGAATACAACTTGAATACAAGCGTCAGTGTCGACACTCAGCATCCAAGCATCGTCCATAATTGGGAGTCCTAATGTACTCAACACTACCAGCATATCCAAGCAGGCATAAAATAAACACAACTATGAAAAGCACAAGCTAGTTATTTAAACGCAAGCTAGTTATATAAACGCAAGCTAGTTATATAAACACAAGCTAGTTATATAAACAAAAGCTAGTTATATAAACAAAAGCTAGTTATATAAACGCAAGACAGTTATATAAACACAAAATAGTTATATAAACGCAAGCTAGTTATATAAACACAAGCTAGCTATGTAAAATCAATCTAGTTTCTGCAAGAGTTTCTTGTCAGAGAGAAGCGATCAACAGATTTCGATGATGCCGACAAGACTTCGCTCCTATCAGTAAATCCGAATCATTTCTGCAGTACATATTTCAGGCAAGCTTTGATGTGATTGTTTATATCAGGACCTAGTATTGCACGATGTTCACACGACCCCTAGCCCCGGCCTAAGGGTTACAAACTCACTTGATCAGAGAATGTTGTCCAGTTACACAGATTTGACGTCCAGAATATCATGATATTCTCACTGAATGTTGGATATGACACTTAAATCATCAGGCTCTGTTTACTCAGGGCTGTCAAAGGTATAATTGATATATGTTTGTCATCGTGACTTACTTATGTTGTATAATTCTAGATAAATGCAGGACTGGACAGAACAATGGAATCTGAAATGAAAGCCATATTAAAGGGATACCTTAGAGATCACATGTCAAAAATTTAATAGAAATAAGAAAAAAAGCTGTAAACTTTGGTACTAGTTTCATTAAAATATTTCACTCGGTTGTCGAGTTATGGCTGTTTGAAAACCGGCAAGCGCTGTTCAAACAACTTCAGCAGTGACGTCACGGCAGGAACAAGTCGAGCGGCCGTCTTGATTTCTGCATCTCTTAGCCTACATATCGCCATTTTACGCCTCTCCAAATTTGTCAATTTTAAGTCATCTAGAAAGCTTTTTTATTCAAAATGCCACGACGGTGTGCCGTGGTAGGGTGTAGTCTCCACCAGTGGCCAAAAGACGAGAATATAGGTAGAACTTGGACGAAGTTTGTGAAGACTACGAGAGCATGGACGACCGGCCCAGCTGAAGTACACAACAATCTGCTCTGCACACTTTGATCGGGAGGCCGCATTTGAAGAGCTGAGCAGCGTCGGTATCGAGCTTGGATACGTTTCAAAGTTAAAAGTCACAGCCATACCAACCATCAAGCCACTGAATAGAAGAGGCAGAGGAAATAAGGAGAATGAAAATGCTCCAAATTCGATTCGGCCTGGACTCACGACTTCGCCTTCGGCCGTTGATGACGTACACGGAACAGGGCCGGCCTATATGCCCGCCTCGACGGCTGCCGTCTCCGGGCGGACGTTTTGCTGCCCACGCTCTCCTCGCCTCAGCGAATTCGTCGGTGTTCCACTGGGGAGCAGAAAACCGAAGCGGATTCATGAACGAGTTCGACATGTTGAAATTTCAATTTATCGGTATGTCTGTTTGAAATAATGTAATTGTGTACAAGAAATACGAGATCGACAATAAAATTGTCCAGAGTATGTGCAATTAAAATAACTTCTCTTGCACAAATACTCAACTGAATCGTGTACTTGTCCATTTTTATAAAGTTTTATCAATGGTTTGCGTTCATTTTGTATCATAATTGTTCAGTACTGATGTTTATTCACTGTATTCTATTTTTTCTTGGTTATTTTATTTATATATAGATATTAATATAATAACATATGACATGTACGATAATAAATATTCGGTTGAAATACATGTCTAGTCTAGTTCATCTCCGATGGCGTGTCGGTGTCCGACGTCGACTCGTCAACAGGCTCGAATTGATAAGGTACAATTCCTGTTCCTGTATTGTTTTCGACATAGTTGCTTGCTTCCACATCTGGTCCTTCTTCTGTGTAAAAAATATTTCCATTGGAGTAGCTATCGAAGCTATAATCGTTTTGTGAATCTGAGCTCGAGCTGCTTTCGTTTTGCCTGTGATCCGCCATTTTGACTTCAAACATGTCAAACCGGTTCCTGCCGTGACGTCATCAGCCAGAATGCGGATTATGAGAATGGCCAACTTTACGCATGTTAATGGTCAGAAAAAAAAATCAGCAATTTTTTTTCCATTAGTGTGAAGTATTAACTGTGACTTTCAAGCATTTTTAGGCCAAAATAAAACCCACTGGGGTATCCCTTTAATAATACCTACGTTGGTCTTCAGCCATAGAGACGAGCTTGACAATATAGATTATTGTAAGATAATGACCATCACCTTGACCACAGGGCCCCCCTCCCCCTGCCACCCCCTCACACACACACGCTAGTGTCTGGCCCCGTCTCTCAGGATGTTGTAAGACGATGTCCATTTCTCTCAAAACTAACTGTGATCTGGTCGAAATCAATTTTCAGTCAATGAAAATCTCAAGATTTCCAAAATCGTATTCCTCCCCCAGATCAGGTTAATCTTCAAAATGAAAATAAGAAACATTATGACTCAACGCGCTCCACGCTAGATAGTATTGCTTTGCATTGATGTACATGCAGGTATGCAGCAGAGTATTTGTTCAACATGCTGGGATTTTGAATTAACCTGCAAAACAATATTGAAAATATATTTACTATACCGGTTGCTTCAATTCGTACTGGTAATGAAAAGCTCACACTGTGGGCAATAAACCGTGACACTGCATAGTTGCTTAATGAAACCTCCTCCGGCCTATTAGTCAGAAAGAGGACAAATATGTTGAGATAGACGAGTTCAGGTGACCATGATGAATCGACCCCAATTACATACACTACTATGAACATACCAGACCATTATCGTCAAATACTACAATCAGATATATTCCACAAATTTGACAGTCCATGGTACTTTGACATTAATTACTTATACTACAACAACACAAAAAACTACAACTGGATCACATAAATTACAAGTGAACATCTAGGTGACTGCAATGTATTGATATAATGTATATCACAAAGAACAATGGTGTGACTGTTATCAGAGTGTCCAGTTTTCGTTTTCTTCACATAGTAATCCCACGGTCTAGTGTCCATGGCACAATCCGGATATTTGCATATTTCTAACTTGTGCCACTAGCGTCGTGTGCAAAAATTGAGGTTATTCGATCAGGATTCAAGAAAGTTTTCATGGACGACGGCGGACACCTGAATGTCTGATGTGAGGCTTGTACTGACAATGTCGGACCATCCTCAGCTTACACATAAAAATGTTTCCTATCAATTTACATAAATTTGTTTATATCCGCATTCCGATATCAGTTCTCCAATCGTTCTAAAGAGAATTTGAACTGAAAAAACCCGAAACATTAATCATGCCGGTAGGTGTCAGTATACCAAAAATAACGAGCAGGGATGTCTAGAAATAAAAAGTGAAAAAGTGAAAAACAGTTGGAAAATATCGCGGACTTGTACCCCGTTAACCCGTGTAGAACACGCTAATTTATCAGTTCATTGATTTATATCGCATATATTAAGATTTTTTTAAGTACATGCAGAAATTTTTTCCCTGCTTTTTATCTTCACATCAGTCTATCTTTTTTCAGACTCCATCTGCTTGTGCAAATAAAAGGAAATATATTTTTTATGTCCCTGGTAATTAAATTATCAGATGAGCAAATGAATCAGATAAAACGTATCCTCAAGTCGAGAATCATGTCGGAATGTCGAGAAGTCACTCATCCGTGAAAGTATGAATATATGATCGATGGGTGCAATCTGTCAGTGAAATTGAGTAGTCTTACAAATGGAGTAGCCTCCCTCGTTTTCAAGCAGAATATGTCAAATTTATGTGAGTGAATTTACCTGAAAATGAAACTGTCCAAAATCTAGTACTAATTCGAGGCATAGGGTACAGTTACATCAAACGAATAACGAATAATAGAATATACAGGCTGTATTTATTTATTTGAGAAAGGGCGCAATATACTCCAATATCTTTCTGAATGCTACAGCTACATGTTCTTTGGTCGGAAAAGTTAATTTTCTTCCACCTGACCTGTCAATTACACGATTACTATGGTAGGTGGTGACAAATCTGATGATAGTTGGCGGTCCAAATACCTAGATTATCCTCAACGCGCAACATCATAATTTGAAACTATATTTCTTATAATAATGTCAAGGGCTTGATCTCAAGTCACAAGTAGCTCGTGTCTAACTCCGCTTAACCCGCGGCTAGCGACCATATGAACACCGCGTCATCAAATATTTTCATGATATTAACATGAACAGGCATAACGTTACCAAAGTTGTGGTACAGCGCTCGCTTCACAAGCGGCAGGTCTTAGGTTCGATCCCGGGCCAAGTCATACCAAAGACTTTAAAAAACGATATCTTCCTCGCTTGGCGCTCAGCGGGAAAAGGATAGATCAAGGAATGGTTGGCCCGTTGTCGAGGTAATGTGACTGGGTCGTCATGATATGGCAAAAAGTGGTGAAGCAACACAACATTAAAATTCTACTCACTCGCACACTCGAAGACAGCTTAATTCCTTAGGAAAAACAAATACATGTCACTGATCTGTATTGCGGATTTAACGCTGGGATCATTTGTCTGCTTCTCTCTTGTAAGAATGTAGTGTATGTAGTTTCATTTCATACATGCTTCAAATTTGGTGTTTATATTGTCTTACGAGTTGGGTCTTTCGAATACGGAAGCGGAAATTATTCCTGGACGACGACTGATTATTGAATACCGAATCTAGATCTCGTATATTCAAATAACTTTCAAAATGTTTCGCCCCTAAATATTTTTCTTAACCTTGAGCTCGAGAGCTGAAACTTACCACACTATACTTTGGGTCAACCTCTATCTGAAAATGTAAAAAAAATCAAAGATGGTCGCGGAGATGGCCGCTGATAAAAGGCATTTTTGGTCGATTTCCCGGTCATATTTTTCGATTTTTATTGATCTCATTTCTTCGCATAAACTGAAATAACTAGTTTTTGCCCACTTATCCTCACAGAAAAGCAGAACATCACTTTTCTGATACCCAATATGACGTTTTTTCCTATGTACCGGTTACATCATTTTTCAACAGATGGCTTGATAGGGCTATTACATCATCGCTCTGAAATATTTATATCTAATATCGCTCAAGCCGGTGATAGGGGCCGTGTAGTCATGTCATTCAAGTTAACCACATGAACAGCTGCAATAAAAGCGTGACTGGGACACAAATCATCAATGGGATCACTTGTGCCACTTGTGATGGTTTTAGAAATATGTAGTCAGTATATTTGTCTGTGGGGTCATATGGCGTCTTGTCAGTACGCCGGCATCATTTTTTACCACCCTTTCAATGTTGCGTTTAATTTTAATAGTTTAACCGGTCCGGGCAATGAAAATATCATCAATAGATCGAAGCCATCCAAGAGCTGAAAGGCCGGCATAAGAGGGCATACAAATTCCTATAGCCGTGGCGTTTATTTTTTTGTAGTTCGAATCCTCGTTAGTTGGTGAGGCTGAATTTGTTGACCTCTGTCGTATAGTGTTAGATCGGATGATGTGTTTTCTTGTGGAATTCTTGGAGGAGGGATGTTTACTGAATGTCTGATTTGACTCTCGGGTACTTATTGGTCGGTCGTCTGCCAATTCCCCAACTGTTTATATTTTCATTGTTTTATATCCACATATAACTTTAACTCTGATTCCGATGCAGTTCACCTAATCAAACTGATAAATACTTAATGTAAACTTTAGTCGTAATTTTGACAGCATTTTACTGTGGGATGTGCAATAATTCAATATTTTTAAGTTGCTGTAATATTACTGTATAAATCAGGAGAACGTTCGAGAATCATGGTATTTTACAGCAAGATGAATATTAGTGTAAAATGAACGAATACTGTCGGATGATCGGACAGGAGATTTGAGATCTAGGACACGTGAAGGCAGCATGCAGTGGGAAAGCATTCATCAGACAATATGGTGAGCGGAATTATAGGAACTAAACAAGCTGAACCAGGGTGACCTTCTCTCGGCCATTACACAGATTATAGGCATAGATAGAATGCATTTACTGCATTACGGCTGGCGATTATCGCTAGCCGTAATGCAGTAAATGGATAAGTCATCATCCGATTTAATTTATCATTCACTGTCTCAATTAACAATTTAAGAAAATAGCAGCTGTACTTTCACTTTTGAATGTGTCTTATGAATATTAGAAGCGAAGGAATCGACATGACCAAAGTAACGACGGGGAAGTGTCTGGAGGATCGGACAATGCAGAAGAACGTTAAGACAATCGATACCCCTGTATCATGACTGGAGAAAACAAAACCGCTAAAAACTGAGCTGAGTGACATTTTCCTACCGTACTGAATTATCTTGACTCACTTATAGGACGGACAGCATTATTGAAATACATGTGTGGCACTTGTACAAAACTGTCATTGCATATTTATCTCATCTGTAACGCAGTGCAGGGGAGGTAAGCCATCACCCTGGCAGTGGCGAATAGTGTGTATGCTCTTCTATTTTCATGCTGCAGGCCACTGAATATATTACTAAAGATATATTTTGCATAATGGAGTTTACTGAAATGTAAAAAAAACCCCAACAGATTGTGTTATGTACAACAGTAGTTAACTATCACAAAACATAAATTCACATAGGCATTATGAGCATTTGTTGTTGCATTGTTTACAGCTGTGGAACGAATTGACCCTGTATTTTTTAACAGTATTAGTTCCCCAATTTACAGTAGACAGTTTTCAGTAGAGATAACGACTTGCTGTGAACTGTGCAATGCAATATTCCGGATTATTGGTCAATTTCCATTGTAATTTATTGAGTAGTTTAGCTTATGTTAATAAAAGTAATTGTTGTCAATTTTCAGCCTTAATTATTATATTATTCATTGGTTGTGATATGCCGCTGTCAACACTTTAAATTACTGTAAATTTGTCGTATATATCGCAGATAAACTTGCTCACTGACACAATAACAGATAGTGTTCTTCACGAGGTTTATACACTGAGTATTTAATGCTGGGCATTGTGGTTTTGTTCTCATAGCCCCATCCCCTGGAGCCTCAAGTTTTTCATCAATCCAGAACAGGGCAACCTGACCTCGAGGCTGTTAGGGTCTATTATTCTGCTGCGCGCGAATTTCACAAAAGACAAATCTGAACAACATCTGTATTTATAACCACCCATTCTAACATTCTCATAACGTTCCAGAGAGCTGTTACATGTATATCGGTCAATCTCGTCGTTAAACAAAACTGCCGAAATTATTATATAGGGCAAGCATGTACACCTGTATGTCACAAATTAGGATTTATTAGTACAAGATATAGAGGCTATATTGTTAAGTGACAATTTTTTTTTATGTTAAGAGACCGAAAATCGATACTGACCCGAGTAAAGCTGTCATCGTATTAAGTTATCTGGGTTATATTTATGCTAGCTAACATTGTAACGGTATAAACCCTTAGCCTGAGCAAGTAATTTATCAATGAGCCAGCGATGGCATGATCAGACGGAATCCTAGAGCATGGCGCACTGGGATCTGATCATAGGCCAGTATTAAGGATGGAGGAAATCTCAGATGCCGAGAGGGCTGAGGTGGACAACCCAGATGGAGAGCCTTCAGGGGCATGTACCCTGTCTCTGAAACCCACCACAGCACCACCAGACCCTTGTTTCAGATGTCATCGAAGGGTTTATCCTGTAGAAAAAGTGGACGTAGGGGTGTTCTTTCATCGTCAGTGCTTCCGCTGCCGTGTGTGCTCTCTTCTGTTATCACTGAGGACGTTTCACTGGGATCAAGGAAATGCGGAGATTTACTGCGCAGTTCACCTGCCTAAACTGGTGGGGACAATAGACCAGCAGGCTATTGGAATAAGATCGGCCTTAAATGCCCCTAAGCGAGCCGGGGCCCCGAACGAGCAGGTGAGAATACCTTTTTTCATTGCAATCAGTTATTTGGGTTAGTAGGTCACGCCTGAGTCATTTGTCGACATAGCTCTGTTGCGAGTTAACGACTATTGAGCGGTTGTATTCTGTTTTGAACGTTTGTGTAATGATACGATTTACCAGGGAACGTAAATTATGATATACTGGCGATTAACACTGTGATCTAGAACCGCTTGCGTGTGTAATAATGTGATTGTATGCTTATATTCCCATAACTGCATCCTAATACACCAAATCGAATACTATGCATTATTCGTCTTGATTAATATGTATTTACCTTGGTACGTGAATATGCAATACTGTAAAATCAATAGTAAGAATTGCAATTGAGATTTACCTGTCAGTATATTTAACAAATATTTCATCTCGACCGGACGTGCAGCGAATGGAGAACATCCTGCCGTTACCATATTACCTGATTTTGCTTTGTCAGCACTTATGCTTTAAAGCAAGGAAACATACTAATTCACATTCCGTAAGGCCATTGTTACTTGATTGGTTGTTTAGCATGACCAGCCATCATCTATATTTTGTGGACATCAAATTAAAATAGATGAGGCATTTACATTTTCATAAGTAAAACTTACTCGTTTTCTTCATATTCGTATACAATTGGTTTGCAATTTAATAATTAATAATAAATAATTATAGCATCTAGCATGTGTATTTAAAAAATCAAGGTTATGCTAAAACAACCAATCAAGTGACAATGTCCTAATGTCACCATTTATAAAAAAAAATATTTTTCTATTGTGTATGTGTTTCACGGCAAGTAATAGCTTCAGATTCGAATTCCGTAGTCTATCAATAATGAACACGGGAATTCTTCATGGTCGGCGGCTGGCTACTGATTGTCGGATCTGACGCCTGTACATGCATTTACAAATCCGTGTTGATCTCAAAAGAATATTTAAGCAAACACGAGTTATATATTGTCCAGAAACCTAAACGTGAAAACGTTGACAGAGAATGATTATACGTGTAGTTTTCGAGATAGAAAATTTGTTGTATGCCTAAAACAAGATTTCAACAATTTTGTAGTTCTATATGCAATGAAGATATCTTTCTGGTGTCATTGAAAACTGTTGACCACTCCTCATTTGCACAAGACTAGCTGACGTTCATACCTCTATATATTTTTTTATTCTCTGCCTGTTTGGATTTTGTTGGTAATAGTCTCGTGTGACTAAGGTCTCTGGACACGGAAATTCCTCATTGACGACAACTGATAGTCAATTCTTCCATATAGACTTACTTCATCGACACATGAACGTTTTCATTAGCCGAACATTCATGATTACTATGCAGTAATTGCATTTAGACTCGGAGTATACCGTATACATTCCTTGTACCGGCTACCTATAGCTATCGTTTACCTGACATTGTAAACAATCCAAGGTGTAGCTAAATGCAAACGTATAAATTACCCAAAAGCCAAACCACATGGCTCTCATTTTAAAAGCAGTACGAAACTGCTCTCGGTAGCACACACTCTGCATACTGACTGCTCGTGCAGCAATTGGCTCGCATGAAAAATAACTGCACGGAGTTTACCTGTAGCTCAGGCTGGCGTTTTTTCTTAGGCTGGTCGTTGTTGTTGTTAGAGGTATTACTCTAAATGTCAGCTGTTCTTCTCTACCCCTACATTACAGATCCGCGGTAGTGTACACAACCCGGGCTGGCAATATGATGCAAATGCTCTGGAGTTTGCTCATCACCGGGAACTGGTATCGAGAGGGAAACAGAAGCGTTCGATGGGAACCTACAAGGTACGTACTGTTAGCCTTATAATCTTTGATCGATCTTGGACACGTCTTACTAAAACTTAGTAATGATAAAGGATAGATGACACCTTTACTCTTGACAGTTTATTCATATAAATGTTTGAGTATGTAAAGCATTGGAAGCTTACTTTTCTCGAGAATGGCTGTCATCTGCTCCGCTCAACAATTGGTCATATAATTATGTTATATAATTCATGATATAAATTTCACGAACACACAGAAAGTGTTAACAATGAAATGTATTTCTATCACGAGGGCATCATTTTGTTTTTAATTTTCAGCTTTAATACCTTTCATACTGTTATCAGATACTAATGTTGCCTATACATTCACAAAGATTTCATAAGAAATTCAAGTCGAACTACTTATATTAAAATCAAGATAATGACTATGGGCTTCATCTATCTGGGGCCGTTAATTGAGAGAATGTGTTCGCACCAAACAGATTAAAGTCGCTTTCTTTAGTCATCTGTTATTTCTTGGAACAGTTGCTTTTCTGTCCAGTTAACATCAGATGAGTTATTTGTTTGAGCTGATCTGCCATCACAGCTCCCGAGCTATAGCGTATCTAATTCCGCATAAGCCGGTGCTAGGGGCCGTGTGGATACTCGGGTTTGAACGTGGGGTGCCGATGGAAGCTTCCCTGTAGAGTCATATGGATGTCTTTTAGACGCCAAGACGTCGTCAATTTTCCCCATCTCTTGCATATCGCTTCAATTTATTACCTGTATATGGTAGGATTCTGCTGGTGGACTATTAGTCCCCGAGCCCGCCCTCTGTACATGTCTTTCCACAAATAAATGTAGGTTGATTGTTTTGGTGGAAAATTTAAACCGTACAACGTCGGGCATTGCAGGTTAGTTTTTCTGGGTATTCTTGCATTTGCCATGTTTACCCCATGTTGGGGCGTTTATTCCATCAGACGTCCTCAATGCCCAGCCATTAACATCAGATGAGCTATTTGTTTGAGCTGATCTGTCATCACAGCTCCCGAGCTAGCGTATCTAATTCTGCTTAAGCCTTTGCTAGGGGCCGTGTGGATACTTCACAGTCTCCACATGAACAGCTGCAATAAAAGCGCGGCTGAGATACTAAGGCTACGTCCGAGAATCTACCAATTTCTCAGGTCTGAATGTGGGGTGCCGAAGCAAGCTTTACTGTAGAGTCATATGGTTGCTTTTTAGTCGCCAAACTGGCGTCGTCAATTTTCTCCACCTCTTGCATATCGCTCCAATTTCATATTGTTCGCTTTAGGAAGTGCTCGTCTTCTTATGATAATTTGCTTTCTATAGTTCTGTGAGTAGTATGTAGTACCCGAATTGGCGCAATAGCGCCTCACTGCGCATGCGCAGAACCTTGTGTGACGTCACAGCGACCTGTTTTTGGGGCGTATTGGGGCGTGTGCGCATGCGTGATGTGTGGGAGGTGGGTTGTACCCACCTCCCACATTTGTACCCACCTCCCACATTTGTGGGAGGTGGGTTGTACCCACCTCCCACATTTGTACCCACCTCCCACATTTGTATTTGTGGGAGGTGGGTTGTACCCACCTCCCACATTTGTACCCACCTCCCACATTTGTACCCACCTCCCACATTTGTACCCACCTCCCACATGATAATGAAGATTCTTGGAATTTATAGATTTTACTATACAAATGCCCCTAGTGGACCGATGGGGTCGAGTGAGGTATCAAAGTGAAGCATCCATGAAGGGGCATCTAATGGGCTGGGTGTGGGGTTGAATTAGGGTCATTCTGCGCATGCGCGGTGGCCCAAGGGTATGGAAATAGACGTGTTGGAGCTAGGGGAGCCCCTAATGGACCAATGGGGTCGAGTAAGGTATCAAAGTGAAGCTTATGTGAAGGGCCATCTGATGGACTGGGTGTGGGGTTGAAATATCGGCATTCTGCGCATGCGCGGTGGCCGAAGGGTATGAAAATAGCCTTTTTGGAGCTAGGGGAGCCCTAGTGGACCGATGGGGTCGAGTGAGGTATCAAAGTGAAGCATTCATGAAGGGGCATCTGATGGACTGGGTGTGGGGTTGAATTAGGGTCATTCTGCGCATGCGCGGTGGCCCAAGGAGTATGAAAATGAACGTTTTGGCATCTGGGGAGCCCCTAATGGTCGAATGGGGTCGAGTGAGGTATCAACGTCAAGCCTAGGTGAGGGGTATTTGATGGCTGGGTGGGTGCATGTAAAATTTTTCCTGAAAAAAAAAATACGGAACACGGACTTTATCGAAAAACCTGGGAAAATGCCTATATGGGGTATGAGGGGTATATAGGTCGCCGGGCTTAACAGGGCTTGTCTATCAATAGAGTTATCTCCCCCTAGTTCCAGGGTGGGTGTATGTAAAAATTTTCCTGAAAAAATACGGAATACGGGCTTTATCCTAAATTACGGGAAAATGCCTATATGGGGTATGGGAGGTATAGGACCATCCTGGGAAACGTACTTCTATACATTTGCGGTAGGGTTGTGGGGTCTCGTTTTACTCGTCTCGTCATTTAGAACATGATAGGAAGTGTCCCCGTGCGAATCGGTGAAATTTTTGAAAAAAGTCACCGAACCCCATATAGTCCCATACTGAGGGTATAGGATCAATGTTTGTCCCCCTGGGAAACGTACTTCTATACATTTGCGGTAGGGTTGTGGGGTCTCGTTTTACTCGTCTCGTCATTTAGAACATGATAGGAAGTGTCCCCGTGCGAATCGGTGAAATTTTGAAAAAAGTCACCGAGCCCCATATAGACCCATACTGGGGTATAGGTTCAATGTTTATCCTACTGGGAAACCCACTTCTATACATTTGCGGTAGGGTTGTGGGGTCTCGTTTTACTCGTCTCGTCATTTAGAACACGATAGGAAGTGTTGCGGAGCGAATCGGTGAAATTTTTGAAAAAAGTCACCGAGGCCTGGGTAGGCCCATAGGCCTATACTGCATGGCTATGGGTGTATAGGCCCATACGGGGTAGACATGTTGGAGTCTAGGTGAGTCCCTAATGGTCCAATGGGGTCGAGTGAGGTCTTATTTTGAAGCTCTCGTGGAGGAGCACTTGACTACACTAATGGTTCGTCCGTGTTCAATAGTCTGCGCATGCGCAATCTGGCCGTAGTATAGAAAACAGGCATTTGGGTGCTATGTAGGGGTGTGTTTGGGTTAGAGATGAGCTAATCACGGTTCGAATGGGTCGTGTGAGGTGTCAAAGTGAAGCTTGTGTGGGGTAGAGTCAGAATGGTGTGTTTTTGAATGCATGTCGCGTTAATCTGCGCATGCGCAGTTGGTTGTAGTAAGTAAAGTGGCCATTTTGGGGCAGCGAAGGAAGTTATTTGGGGTCGAGATGGGCTAATCACGGTTCGAATGCGTCCTGAAAGGTGTCATCTTGTAGTTCTCGGGGTGTACATTCCGATTTGAGGGATGTTCGCGTCATCTGTGACGTCATCGGTGACGTCATCGGTACGAGTAGTAGCGAAAGTGGACATTTTCGGGCAGTACATGAAGGTATTTGGGTCGAGATGGGCTATTCACGGTTCGAATGCGTCCTGGAAGGTGTCATCTTGCAGTTCTCGGGGTGTACATTCCGATTTGAGGGATGTCCGCGTCATCTGTGACGTCATCGGTGACGTCATTGGTACGAGTAGTAGCGAAAGTGGACATTTTCGGGCAGTACATGAAGGTATTTGGGATCGAGATGGGCTATTCACGGTTCGAATGCGTCCTCGAAGGTGTCATCTTGTAGTTCTCGGGGTGTACATTCCGATTTGAGGGATGTTCGCGTCATCTGTGACGTCATCGGTGACGTCATCGGTACGAGTAGTAGCGAAAGTGGACATTTTCGGGCAGTACATGAAGGTATTTGGGGTCGAGATGGGCTATTCACGGTTCGAATGCGTCCTGGAAGGTGTCATCTTGTAGTTCTCGGGGTGTACATTCCGATTTGGGGGGTATCCGCGTCATCTTTGACGTCATCGGTGACGTCATCGGTACGAGTAGTAGCGAAAGTGGACATTTTCGGGCAGTACATGAAGGTATTTGGGATCGAGATGGGCTATTCACGGTTCGAATGCGTCCTCGAAGGTGTCATCTTGTGGTTCTCGGGGTGTACATTTCGATTTGAGGGATGTTCGCGTCATCTGTGACGTCATCGGTGACGTCATCGGTACGAGTAGTAGCGAAAGTGGACATTTCGGGCAGTACATGAAGGTATTTGGGGTCGAGATGGGCTATTCACGGTTCGAATGCGTCCTGGAAGGTGTCATCTTGTAGTTCTCGGGGTGTACATTCCGATTTTGAGGGATGTCCGCGTCATCTGTGACGTCATCGGTGACGTCATCGGTACGAGTAGTAGCGAAAGTGGACATTTTGTGGGTGCGTGAGGGTGAGTTTGGTGTAGAGATGCACCATCCTTAGTCCGAATGCGTCGTGTGAGGTGTCATTTTGTAGCTCTCGGGGTGTACATTCCCAATTGAGGCATGTCCGAAGCATCTGTGACGTCATCGATGACGTCATCAGTAGGGGTATTAGCGAAAGTGAACCTTTTGGGGCAGTGCAGGAAGGTATTTGGTGTAGAGATGGACCATCCGCGTTGCGAATGCGTCGTGTGGGATATCATGTTGTAGCTCTCGGAGTATAGACCCTGATTTCAGGGATATTTATAGCATCTGTGACGTCATTGGTGACGTCATTAGTACAAGTTGT